>JBCAUG010005039.1:0-11392 GCA_038406175.1 Haplosyllis leylae | reverse complement strand
CTACTTTTTCCTACTTTGAGGCAGAAATTCCTACTTTTTCCTACTTTTTTGACCTCTCCTACCACTTTCCACCCTGCCATTGTTAACCTTCTGGAAATTCGAAACAGAATCGGCGCCAAAGTCGGCCAGTGCACAAGGAGGATAACTCATTTATCACGATCCACTTCGTCGAAAATTAAAGATTGAAAAGTCCTGTCCTAAAGTTTTTGACATTTTTTTTGCAGTGATCATTTGGTTGTTCGCACCATCGATAGAGGAAATCCAAAAGAAGCAGGATTCGTTATCAGAGAAAAATAATACGAAAGAATCAAAGGTGAAAAATAGAACAGCTGCCACCATTTGTTTGAAACAGTTTCTTGCAACAGTATCATTCTAGTGTACACCGAGTCTCGCTTAAAACGATCGTTACAATGGCATCCGGCTATGACGACCAGATTTTGTCCTCAGAAAAAAAGCCTACTGATAATTACCGTCCACACACATCCTGCAGTCCCGTTGCATCATAGGATTGGGGGCGAGCGGCAAGTTGTCCTTCGACTGAAAAGCTTTCTTGTTGATATCAATGTTCAAACAGTTTGGAAACAACCAGTACCGGTTACAATGAGCGGTTTTATTTTATGAATTTAATTTAGTTCGATTATTATTTTCCACAATGGTATTGAAGGAAATTACCCTCTTATCATACGTCATTAGTTTAAAATTGTACTTTTGTCATAATACCTTTCACAAACACAATTTCAATAACAGTACTGACGATCAACAAGAACCTTTGCCACGTATATTTCATGTTTGCTTGTTGTTTTTGATTTTAGATAAAGAAAAGGCACAGTTTGAATCCCTTGGCTTTTATGAATGACTTCAAGCAGATAGAGTGGGATAATCTGTGGGACATTTTTCTAGTCCGTTTTCTGTTGGGATTTTCCGTTATTGTAAGTTTGAGTACACTGGATTCCGTTTATAAAAAGTTCGGTTGGAAGAAGCACCCTGTTACAACGAGCACATTGCTTTGTACCGAAATCATTGACAGTAATATTAAAATATTCTGCTTACTACAAGCAATTTCCTTTCAAAGGGACCCAGTGTAATAAAAAGCCATTCTTTGAAGTAAATTTTACAGAGTAAAAATCAACTGGTACCTCAAATGTGAGCTAGGATTTATAATTGCATTCAAATTTCCATCTTTGTGATGGGTACCAAGCAACTTTGCGAATATATTTGTTTCATAAATTTGCAAGTTTATTTGGATTTTTGACAACAGGCATTCCTTGGTGTCATTATTACAATTTTGATGGTATTATAGTGTTGCTGTTCTGTTTGTAGGTTTACAGGACAAACTTCGCTATGATGTTGGAATACAAGTACGAAGCATCCCCTGTCATAACGGGTTACCTCATCTCCTACAGTGGCTTGGTCGCCACCGTGTCCGGGTTCCTAGTCGGAAGAATTGCGGGTTATTATGAGAATGAGTCGAAGTTACTGTTGCACACGGGCATCGTGCAGGTTTTATCAATTGCAGGATTAACTTACGCACCCACTCTATCCGGCGTCGTTGTCTTCCTCACTCCCTTAGGCATCAGCAATGCAATTGCTCGAGTTTGCCTGACCAATTTAACAATAGAACGCGGTAAAGGACAAGAAACTGGTGCCTTGTTGGGCTTAGGTGCAAGTGTACTATCCATAGCACGGATGCTGTCCCCGGCGCTCGGGGGTGTGATGCAGGAGATTCACATGTCCGGTCCGGGATTACTGGGGGTGGTGTGCGCCGCCTCTGGGGTGTTGGTGCAGGTTCTTGTCCCCAAGGAGAACAGGAAGACAAAACCGAGTGATAAAACCGAAACACGAACCAAGATAGATTAATACGCTGATTATTTTTAAATATTATAGTCTTGTAAATGAACTCACTTGATTCTGTTCCAAAAACTATGTGCTGATATCCAATACAAAAACGATAAGCTATCAAGAAAGTCCTCCTGCGTGACCACAAGAGGCGTACCGCTCACAGCGTAGTCAGTCCTCCTGTATCGGGGGAGGGGGCGGGAAGGGGAGGGAGGGCCTGCAGCCGGGGACAAGGGAGGGTACCCCAGTCAGTCCTGCAGCCGGTGAGGGGGGGGACCTCTGGGCCCTGTTGAGGGTTACTCCCCCCCCCCCCCCCCGCGGTGAACTGACAAACGAAGACAAAGAATGAAGTGAGTCCAATATCATGTACCGGTAGATGCAAACAGGGTGAAACTTGTGATGAACGACCCTCCAGTTTTCGGTTGAATTTTTGTCCGATAGCCAAACTTAGTTGTGATCTCTTCATTTTAAATTAAAAATGGCAAACAGGAAGACCAAAAGGCGGTGGTAGACAACAAACACGTCAACAGAGGAATCGTCTGCGGTAGATGCCTTTCCATTGCAGTAGTATCCAAAAGAAATAAACCATGGGCTTATGCCACAGCTGTTAGGGAAACATTCCATATGACATTACATGTGACTTGTAATAAATTTCCTCAATATTTCAATATCCCATACATAGACAAGAAACTCTTGTTCTAAATGTCGCACAAAAAATCACATTCAAATACATACTCCTTCCATTAGGTATAGGGAAAGCAACTGTGCGAAAAGGGTAAAATAGAAGAATTTCCTCAGCGTTTGACTAGTTAACGACAGTGTATAAATTGTGCATTTAAATTTCTCTTGTCTAATCTAGTTTTTCACGATCAGCAAATCCGGACAGAAATAAATTGTAATTGTTTAGAAATATCAGGATCAATTTTACAACTGAGGGTTATTTAGGGGAACTAGAATGTGTATTCTTCAAAAAAAAAAAGTTACACACCTACAAGAAGAGTGTGTACAAATTCACTTCTAGATGTATATCGTGAAAAACTCGTACGTCACAAAAACACTTGAAATCGATGGTACCACTATGGACTACATCTAGAATATCTTTCTTCTGGAAGTAGTTCGTGGTGTGGCGTCTGTCAAGGTTTGGTAGAGAACATTGTAGACCGCTGTGCCTCCCCTCATCGAATTCACAAAATGAATGGCGTTGAATCGCCGTCCTCCCTCATGCAGACATTCAGTGTGAATCTTTTAGTCTGGCAATTGGAATGTGAATAAGTCTAGTACTCTTTGATACGTCACGCAGCCATATCAATTCGTCAGGATTCACCATGAGGATGGCACAGTCGACAACAGTATTCATTTCTGTATGTTGCTCAAATAAATCTGCTGTAAGTTCATGACAAATTGTCAGATACCTTGAATGAGTAATAGAGTTTTTCACAAACACACAAAGCACTATTGCCAACTTTGTGTTCCCATATAATTGCAGTTTTTGTCTCTATTTACATAAACTGATTTTAGTAACTGTGAAACTAGAAATCAAGGGGCATGTGAGGATTACAGTTAAGGTTACATGCTACACTGGACTAGTTGATTTTTAACGACAGAGCTAAAATGAAGTTGGCATTATTGTATTTCAGAGAGTTTGTGAAAAACCCTATTGTCAAACTCATTCCAACTTTTCTAGTGGTAGAGTGTCCAGTTTGTATAAGTTGTTGAAATTATGTAGGGACTATTATGGGATACACAGCATTTGAAATCTCAGCCAGGAATGAATTTTAATGGTGATATGTTTTAAATTCTATAGTCAACTTTGTGATGTTTGTTATAGCGATTTCAATAAAAATAAAATGGGCAGTCCTGTGCAATACATAACATACTTGTTTTTTTCCTATTTTGTATTAGATTCGTCTAGTTATACGAGTTCAACTAGAACCAATGAAGCATGACAAAGAATCTTTCAAACTACAGCAGCAATAATCTAGTTTTTCACGATACGCATTTTTGTCAGATTTGGCAGATCTAGAAGTGGATTTCTACTCCTTGCTATTGTAGGTGTCAATTATTTGATAAATAACATACAATCTAGAATGCTCTGGAAACATTAACTAACCCTTACCTTTAAAATTTAGATTGTGATAATTCTTAAAAATTTCATTTTATTTCTGTCAGATCTGACAGATTTGCTCATCGTGAAAAACCCGAATGGTTATGCTTTTTAACTGATTATCAGTAGGTCTTGAGTTCAGGGAAGCATTTGTGTGTTCTCTTGTCGAAGTGACATTGCTGTACAAAATCAGCGCTTTTGAAAACAATCCCATGTCTAACCAATCTAGATATTTTTGGAACTCTTCGACTCCACTACTTCGTGAGTCTTCAAAGAGGCATTTTTGACTCGCGAGTCTGCCTCCTTTTGCTCAGCGAGGTGACGAAAATGAGAAAAGTACCACCCAGATCTGTTTTTATTACAGCCCGCGTACGAAGTACGAGGGAAGGTAGTGTTTTCACAGGTGTGTGTCTGTCCACGTGAGGGCAGGGGGGTACCCTGGTCAGAACCAGGACAGGGTACTCCTCCACCCTGCCCCTCCCCAGTCAGGACCAGGACATGGTACACCCCCCGTCCCTTCCTCATCCACCACCCCCTGGCCAAGACCATGACATGGTTACCCCTCCCCCAGGCAGGAAATGTCACGGAGAGGATATGACGCGGGCGGTACGCCTCTTGCGTTTTCACGCAGGACTTTCTTTTTTGCCTTATTTCAATTTTTTGTGTCATCTGATTACATTGGGTCCCGCTTGCAACAAATTCCGTTGCAACGAAATCCTTTGGATCAATATCGCTGACAGCAATGTTAACAAGAAAGTCTTCCTGCGTAAACGCAAGAGGCATACCGCCCGCCACGTAGCAAGTGCTCGCTCTGCTGACCTGCCCAAGGGGGAGGGTACCCCAACCTGACCTGTCCAGGAGGGGTACCCCATACTGGGGTTTACCCCCCCTGTACGCACCTACCTAGTGGGGGGGGGGGGAGTTCCCCAACCAGATCTACCTGGGTGAAGGGACCTGGGACCAGTCACTGGGGTACTGCCTCCCCCCAGAATGGACATGGGACCAGTGGAAGCATTATGGGATGGAGATGGGGTACACCCAGAAAGGACATGGCACCATTTAAAGTATTATGGGATGCCAATGGAGGTGGGGTACCCCCCCCCCCCCGGTGTGAACAGACTGAAAACATTACCTCCCGTCGTACTACGCACGCGGGTGGTAAAAAGTTTGGTTACTACGACCACCCTCGTACAACGAACAGTTTTCTTTGCTCGTTCTAAGCAAGACCCAGTGTAGTTTAAATTTTAATTTTCTTACGTAAAATAGATTAAATGCTATAATTTTCGTAAATTGTTGTCATTAAAAGAGCTGGTTTCTTTGGCTGTATTGGAATTGGAAAAGTAAACATTCGGTTCACTTTAGTAAATAGCTTTTCTAAATAGACTCTACTGAGTCATATTTATCTTTCAATTATCTCCAGTTAATAATAATATAAAATTAATATTCAACTCTGCATTGTTTCACTAAGTGTTTCATACGATATTTGTTATGTTGAACAACTTTCATATCAAAGTATACTCCTGCGAGATAAAAGTGAAAAGTTTCACAGACGTTTTTGAAACCAAATCAATAATTTACTTTTCAGCAATAGTCCAAAATTCACAAAGTCCGAAATTCACAAGTCCGCAATTCCTCTGTGACTATGGATCATTTGTAACGAGGATGTTTATAAATTTTTACATGGTGGAAACAGTACAAACACACATCTAAAGTCCCAATATCTCTGGCCTTTTTCATACGTAAGAAACTTATTCTCAAAATTAACATGAGAAAAGTCAATATTGGATATAAGGCTAAAATTTGCAATACACGTACATGTTATTGGGCTCTATTTCTCTGTTCGCTAAATCTGTAATGGTGATATGCCCAGTAAAATTACACATAAATTAACGTTCCAAATGTCACAGCATTTCCTGTGCCTGGCAGATCTCGGGGGGAAAAAAGAAAAAAAAAAAACCTGATAAATATGTGGCAGAATTATCTAATTGGGAGGACACATCCTTTCATGTTATCCCGGATTTTTCATGTTTCAAATATTAATACATCCGTTTGATCGTCTAATTAAATTAACGGATACTCAAATTACATTATCTATTACTTTTATACCAAATTCACCTATGTTATCGCTTATTTCAATGGCTCATGACATTTCAATCTTTGAGTATAACATAATTTTCTATTTTGTTGACTTTTCCACATTAGTTTATGATTTTTGATTATGGAATAAAGCAGCTAAAAGTACGAAAAGATGTGCTTTGAGTTTATTGTTATTATTAAAGATCAGATTAAAGAACAATTTTTTTCCATGAATAGGAAAATCTCTTGTATGCAATGTATAGCAAAGTCAACAAAACTACAAACTGATTTAAAATCATGAACAACTACTGAAATAAACAATAAGGCACTGGTTGAACGTTTGTCCAGAAGATATCATTCAGCATACTGAATATCAAAAGTTGGTACCAAGTGGTATGGTCCAGTGGTACAGTGAATACAGCTTGGCCAAGTGACCTAGCACTTAATTTTTTTAGAGGCACTCATCTGGTGTCAAATTTCATGTCATGAACGCAAAGGTACATGAACTCGTTAAATACATATAAACATTTCGTAATAAATTCCAATGTCTTCTAAATTGATTTTGAACGAATATATTTGCACAAGCAAAGTCAGTAAGGTAGTATCGACTGTACCGTACCCATTCAGGAGTCACAAATAATCGCTGCAGGTTCGCGGAACAAAAACCGCTAAACTACACTGTCAACTTATGTACATAGCACCAGTGAAAAAGAATTTGTACCCGTTTATATGAATTATCAAGGAAATACAAGCACATGCTTCCTGCATTCCTTCACAAAAAGTTCACAAAATGCTGCCACAATCAAAGTTTTTGTCTTTAAAATCTTCCATACCGGATGTCGGTAAATCATTGCAAACTCCTTTGTCCTTCAAGATTGTAATTGGCAACGGACGGCCCACGGTGGTTGTTACGTAACAGGAGTAGATCCAGGCCTGGGAGAGATTGGGGTTTTATGTAATGACCAGTGATTGTTACGTATCCCTGGTGGACCTTCGTCGCCAAGTATGAGCTAACATTTGAGGTGCGTTACCATGGCACATTCCTATTATTTCGTAACTGTTGCAATTTTCTTCAATACACTATATTGCACGCGTTAGTTGGAAATTTCTGAGCACATCTGTCCGTTTTGATCGGTTGCACAGAACGATGACTGAGCGAGATGAGTAACGTCAAGAAAGGATTGCAACTTAGACATGTCTAGCTCTGCAATCTGTTTCTGCACAGTAGAGTCGACTTCTCTTTTCTGAAATGCATTAATATACGTAAGGTATTGGGAATTAAGTTCCAAGGTTTATGAATTAATATCTGGCAATACATGTAATAGAAATACCAAAAGAACTATGTTTAACTTAAGTTCGTAGTATTTCATATTTTCGATCGACTTACTTGTTTCTTTTTCTCTGGGGTAGTGTCCTCTTTATCCTCCTTGTGCCGATGACGTTTCTTTCCCCTTTTAACCTCCACAGTCCCACCAGTTGTAGACTTTTCAGCTAGTGGTCTTCTTTCGACAGTTACTGATTCCGCGGAACTATTTGCTGGCAATGTCGCACTTGAATGATTCAACACTGACATTTGCGGCTGGTTAGAAGTCATTTCAGACTGCGTGTCTTTCACAGATCCATCTGGACAAACAAATTGATCACTTTTGCTCGGAGACCCCACCTGTGCCATGAGCATGGCAATATCACCAAGTGCCTTGTGGGGGCTGTTCGAGCTTCCGTCAAAACGTGATGGGCTCATACCACAGACAAGGGGACTTCTGCTGCCCAGTGGAGTTTGTGTGAACAACTCTCGCGCCTGTGCTTTTAAAGCATCTGTTATCTCTTCCTTCTTGGATTTACTTCTTTTGTGTTTAGATTTCTTCTTTTTCTTTCCCGGGCTGTCCGAAGCTTCCTGGTGTTTATCCTTTTTCTTGGATTTTGACCGCCTTTTTTCTTTCTTTTCCTTGTCTTTACTCTTCTCTTTTGATTTATCTCTCGACTTTTTCTTCTTTTTCTTTGGTGTGGTACTCGTGACGACTAAATTGTCCTTCCCTTTGGGATCTGTTTTCGTAGTATTGCTTTCCTCACTTGCTGTAGCTTCTGTGTCACTTTGTGGTGTCATAAACTGTGAAACAAAAGCATCCAAACTTTTATTTGGGGTGTCAAGTATAGATTTCAAAGGACTCTCTGTTAATGCTGTGCCAAACTTGAACTCCGAACCAAGTTTGGTGGGAGTATTCTGCTTCGAAGCAGGACTTTCACGAATTGTTTCGTCAAGAAACTGATCCATCATTTCCAGGTTCTTCTGACTCGTTCTTGGTGATTGTGACAATTCACTTACAAAGCTAGCTTCTATGAGACTCTTTAAACCTGGTGATTTAGCGGGAGATACCGAGTAAGGGTTATGAATCATTTGCTTCCTTGGCGTTTTGTACACGCTGCGTTTTGGAGTTATCGTGGGTGGAGGCATCAATACACTACTAGCTACACTAGATGACGAACTATCTTCATTATGCGCTCCATCAGATACTGGATGTTGTTCTGGAATATGTGGATTGTTGTGTTCATCAACAGATTCATTTGCTGGAGTAACAACATGATCTGGCTGTCCTGAAACTGGCGTACGCGCTATGGCCAGTAGAGCTTCTGCCGCTTCTTGGTCACCCCCTGCTTCTACATCAGTTAAAGAATTCTGAATTGAACCATCCTCATAATCTCCATGTGATGCTTTGTTTCTTCCAAAGTTGGGAAGTTCTGGAGGAGATTGAAAAACAGTATCATTTGTCATAGATTCCCTTCCGGTATTATCACCGTCCTCCGTTGGAATTCCAATGGTGTTCGCCAAAGCACGAATAATATTCGGCGATTCTACTTTGCTGAGGGATGCAGCAAATCTACTTTCTTCTGACGCATCCTCCAGAACAGCAGACGTCTTCACAGGCGTCTCACAGGAACTCTGTGTATCTGCAACACGCGTTGTACTGTGTGCATCATCAGTAGCATTAAAATTTCCGAAAACATGGTCAGACAGGAATGACGGGGTAGGTTCCTGTTGTGTATTGATAGTAGCTGCAGTTGGTGTTTGAGGACCACAGGACCCCGGGGATGGTTGATATGCAGGGGATGAAAATCCACATTCACTTCCACATGGCGTGTTACCGCCACCCTGACTGTTAACACTACCAGGAGTGCCCAACTGTCCATAAAGAGGTGACCGAAAGCCTAGGGTGACCTGGGCACCAATGGAGCTTATCGGAGGACTTTGTCCTGGTAAGCCAGGAGGGGTATGTACCACACCAAAGTCTAGCATCCTTACATGTTTGGGCGTCATTCCTGCTGAACTGAAGGAGCTGGCTGGGCTCGGCGTTGGTGCAATATATGTAGGTACTTTTCTAAAATTACAGGCCGGAGTTGAAGTTTCACTGTCCTGTAATAAATCATTACAATCCGAGGTTGAAACACTAGATTTTCCACAGTCTAATTTTTTTGCTGCGATGTTCAGGGGTCCCGTTTCTCGTTTGATTTTCTTTCTCGTTATTTTTTTCTTTGCAGGATTTTGGTCACCATTTTCCTCTTCTTTCTGGGATCCATTTTGACAACTACCAATTATCTCAGACTCCTCGCTAGCAACTGACTGTTCATGGTTAGGATCACTGACATTAAACCCTATTGATTTGTTATACTCATTTGGAGTTTGAAAGACGTCTCCGTCGGGAACCTGGTTATCACTGACACAATAGTCTTGTCCACTATCGGAGTGAGACGGTGTCTTCTGCTTTGTAGTGGCATCCTTTCCACGACCATGTGACAATAAGGTATCTGGCTCTTGCGGTGCATCAACATCACATGGTTTATTGTTGCCTAAAATATCAACCGACACCTCAGGAAGTCCCGAACATATCTCGACAGCATCCGGTTTCTGTGAACTTTTGTCTGGGGCTGATGAATCTAGCTCTCCAGAAACGTTCGTGTTTACAGATTTCCGCTTTTGCTTTCCGCTGCTTTTTTTGCTTTTCGAAGACTTTTCTTGCTTTTTCTCCGAATTATTCTCTCCTTTCCCCTTTTTGGTTTTCTTTTTGTTTGAAGTTTTCGATGGTTTGCTTGACTTACTTCTTAGGTCTGAAGTTTCAGCTGAAGCTGTTTCTTCGTGTCCAGAATTATTTTCCTTATCTGCAGGAAATATAGGTAAAATTGTTTACTCCGTTAAGACCTCCTTCAATGTCACCAGCCCTTTCTGGTACATTTTGCGCGATATTTCAAAATTCAAAAACTACAAGGATATCGCAAATTGTATACCTTTCACTGTCAGTCGGTCTTCTTGTTGCTCCCTATCACTTACTTCCTCTGTGATTTGTAAACCTTTCTCAGCATCTTCTGGTTGATTCTTGAGGCGTATTTTTTCCTTGGAATCGTTTTTTTCCTCTTTTGATGATGTAGTCGACTCTGCAGATTTTGATGCTAAAATCACACAGACAAGATTTATTACTAGATTCCACTTCACTATGTTACAGATGACTGCTACTTTGAAACAAAGCAATTAACAACGTTAGTCTTTACACATTATGTATTACAATAAATACATGAATGTACAAATGACCGTGGTCAGGGGCATCCCCAACCCTAGGCAGGACCTGGAACAGGAATTTTGACAGGACCAGTGACAGGACTAGGGGTACCCCTTGACCCCCCCCCCCGAGCACATACCGATACCTGTGAAAACATAACCTCCTGTCGTACCTCATATGCGGACAGTAATAAGTTACAGGATATAAAGGAATATGATACCAAGTGACATAAGTTATACTTAGTAATATTAAATTTGCAATGAGTAATATTAAGGTTAAGTAATATTTTGTCATTATGTAATACAAAGGCATATGAAATATTTTTTCTGTGATTCTAACTATATCATTTCTTAAGTCTGGATGTTTTTAACTTGATTTAATGTTCTTAACTTTAGTCAACATTTCTTAACTTTATTTAAGTATCTTAACTTTAGTTGATGTTCCTAACTTTTGTTACCTGACAACATTAGTTGATATCCTTAAATTTAGTTCATTATTAGTACAGCTGCTGTTTCACAGCTTTTCTCTTTAAGTGGGTAATACTTTGGGTGAAATCTCATGTTATCTCGCAAGATCTGAGAGATTTGAGAGAATGGAGCCTTCTGATTGGTTAAAATAGCAGGTCACATGACATTTGAATGAGATTTGGCTTAACCCTTCGTGCACCAGCCATAGATTTCAATGAATTCCAACAGCCATGTGAGACCGCAGTCTTGTTTCTCAAATCAGCTTTTCTGGTAAAGCAAGACTTTAGTCTGCAGAGACATGTATACATGGTAAAGCACATGGTAAAGCATAAGTTATTTATAGAGCACAATATTGTTAGTAA
>JBCAUG010005028.1:0-11393 GCA_038406175.1 Haplosyllis leylae | reverse complement strand
CAAGACTTCTCTGCATTGGCATACTGGTCTATGTCATGCACCTTGCACACTTGGTAAAACAAGTAGGTGTTGACTGTATTTTTATGACTAACATCTTACTCACTGCCTGGAAAAGCAGGCAAGGGATCACTTATGATCTCATGAAACTTTTGGTTAAATAAAACTTTGCCAAATATTTGATCAAAGATTACCTTACATTCAATACTATTTTGATAAATTATATTTATCATGTTTTCAATATTATTTTACCAAAGCCTCAACAACTGATCCAATAGTATATTGACCAATACAATTCTGGCAGAATGATCTACAATTCTGGCAGAATGATCTATTTTAGGAAAAACTCGAACATTTACATTCAGCCCAGAAAATTTTCACTGAAAGTATGTAAAATTTAGTCCTGAGTTGAATGGTACCTTTGGGAGGTTTCAAATTAAAGGAGCTAAAGCCATTTCAGTGAAATAAAAGTGAAAGTACCAAAACGTGTTCTTCGCTTATGAAGGTGTCATTCTCACAGCCAATTAACCTAAAGAATGAAAAATGATTGAATTCGCCCCTCCTTGGGGATCGCAGGTTTTTTTTTCTTTCCACAGTTCATGTCAATTTGGACAAAATATCTGCCGTGATGTTATTATCGTCACCTTCACCGCATGATTTCGAACATTCAGAGGACTTTGTGCATTTTATGCACAAAGGCAAAGAAGCAAGGAAGACCTCCTTTTAGTGTTCAAATTAGTAGCATTTGATCTTGTTTGGAAAAAAACGCTGGAATCAAAATCTCATTGCAGACATTGGGAAGAAGAAAATCGAAATGCTACGACCCTCAGACGAGAATTTACCGCAATATTATACGGAAAGTCAAATATCAATGTAAAAAGCCAGTGCAATAGGGCCAGGGAAAAGACTATCAGAATTGCCATAAATTCGTTCCATTGCCTGTACAATTAGGACATCTAAACATGTCAATTGAATTCGTTTTTTCAAATGGATGGTCTTCCAAAGAAGAACAATGTTCATTTTTTGGTGATACGATAACAAGGCAACAGGAAATCGAGGAATTGAAGAAATATGATTTCCATGTTTGATTTAATTTTAACACACCACGGATTCAGACTTTCCAGTAACTAACTGTGCAATGTTTACTTTCAATGAGCACCTACAGAGGTTACTTCCTGTTTTCTTACTGCTATGGAGAAATTGTTTCCAGCTGTTTTACTGTTGAAATATGCATGTTACAATGAGAGAGATGGACCAGGGAAGAGTGTTAACCATTTGCCCAGATGTATGTAGAATGCTGTGTCAACATGTCTAGCCAAATAACCAGATATTCAGGTCACACTGAAAACAGTCACTCTGACAACATGACTGGATATCATGGTCTAAAGACTATTTGAATTTTCCTGCTTGCTTCTGTAAGATATTTAAAAAACTGACATAGTATGCTTAGTCTGACATGGTGTTGGCACTGACCTGTTGAGACAGAATTTTTAATTTCAGTCTCCTAACACATGTTCCACAACTGGGTCATCTAATCACTTATTGTGATGAAGATGGCCTACTTACAAATGTCAAAATGGAAAGTGACTAACTAGTACACAGGTTGCCTTTAGCAGTCACTTAAATTTAGATATTCAGAGACAGACAGATGTGTGGTCAAGAACATGGTATCTGTTTTAATCAAGGTAAATTTACATAACAATTCAGCTGTTTCAGACCACACAGATAGATTTCCCTGACAGCATCAAAGGGTGCCACTCAGCAGAGAATGCTCTTTTTTTCACTCTAGGGGTCAACAGAGCATGAATCACAAATTAGTTTGACATAGAAATTAATGGAGTAACTGGTCACTTAAAATATGTCATTCCAAGAGTTGTAATTTCTAATTGGTCTAATCTGAAGTCAGACAGAAATGAGAGAATTTTGCCTCAAACTTGTCACTTTCTTTCTTACCATGGCTGAGGGTGGACATAGTCAAGCCAGCTTGAAGAGAGAAATTGTTGATCTTCTGAGGCAAATTTATGAAATAGATATCAGTATTCAGTCATTCCAAAGACAAGGACCAAACAACTCTCACATACCAGCATTGCAAGTGGCAAAACTTGAACTTGAAGAAAATATTCAAATTGACTTAGAACATAAGAAGGCACAGGGAAAAAGAAGACATTAGGTTGTGTCATAGCCAGAATATAAACATACTAAATGACCTGTGCGATCAATAACTAAATCACCGAGTATCCATAAGTCCCGATCACACCAAGTGACTGAAATGGACCATAGTCACAGTTGAGTGACCTACCCACTGAGCACCCTCCACCAGGGCATGCCACACGCGGGAACACCTGCTACTTAAGGTACTCACTAGCTGGTCCGGGTATGATTTTATGATTTATGATGAACCTGTAACTACCACTAGAAGTATGATAATAAACTACCACTGTACAGATACCTCACCAAATGTATTAGAGTTATCTATGCAGTATGCCAGGATGATCACACTTGCAGATATTTGGTATGTCTAACGTTTACGTATCAGCTCTAAAATAGTCGTAACACCGGATGTATCAGGTTGGTATCATCTCGGGGTCAAGGGTTTAGCCTTCCTTAGGCTTGATACTGGGAAAGCCATTGAATGGACCACTAAACTTAACCATTTTATTGTTGTATTTGGCAAGAGTAATGCGGTCAAGGCACATGGCCACTGGTAGCACAGAGCTCTGTGGTATTGAACATCAAAAAATTAGTCACTTTGTCATTTTTCAAATTACTTGCCTAATCACTTGTCTGATGATACAGTCACTTAATTTTAATGTGACTGGTTCCAAGACAGTAGTGGACATTCTAGTCATCCAGAAATCTAGTCACTTTGAATAAATGTCAACTAAGAAGTAGTCATCCCACCAGAGGCGAACTTGTAACTGATGACCCATATTCTGAAATAAAGATTTTGAAGGTGTTCCAATCTACTATGTATCATTTCTTCTGTACCAGAGCTTATTTCAGACATGCAGGCAATGAATCATAATTAGCTACATGTGATTTTTTTGCAAAATTCTTCAGTTCATGAAAACTTTACCTGTTAGCACTCACAAACACCAAAAAACTAGTCATTTGGCATTTACTTTTCTAGCAAAGAGGAAGCCAATTCCACAAGTGCTTGTTGGTGAAAATAATTCTTTAACAGAAATACCACTGACTGCATGAGCCACTTTTTTAAGATGTGCCCTATCCACAGTAAAGGTCCATTTTAATATTAAAATGAGTTTTACTCGAAGCGAGCGGGAATGAGCACAAGTTGGATCCCTCTACGTGAGTAATTTGACATCATCCTTGATGTCAGTGGTATCTGTGCTTGAGCGTTTGTTTTCTTGGAGACAGCTGTGTTTCCAAATTTGAAAACCTGATTTCGCTATTATAGCATGTAATCTGACTCATTTGAGTCTGTTATCGCCTAAAATGCCTGGACCTAGGGCCAGGAGGAAGATGGAAGGAAAAACAGGCCTCGGTAAGGCCAAACCCGGGCAAAAAAGGAAAATTCAGTACCGGGGTAGATCTGCTAACGCAATGGCGGATGGCAACCTTAGTTCGGGGGAAGATTTTGAATCCTCCCAGAATATCACGCCGGTTAAGAGGAACAAGATTAGGAGTAAAATAGTAAGGAAGGAATCTGATGATGTTGATCTTAATTTAAGTCATCAAGATGATCAAATTGAGATTCCCGAGGAGGATCTAGAGGTTGACTTAAATAATATCCCATCCGATCAAGTATTGGTAACAGTTGATCCACAAGAGGAGGAGGAGTTCTTGCATAGGAGAGAGAAGGGTGATTCAGGTGGAGAAATGACTGTAGATGAGGAATCAGAGAATAATGCAGGTATTAATGCAAATCAATCTAGGTGTGAAGAGACTGTTATTCAGTCGGCTTTAGAAGTTGACTCTGAAATTCAATTTAATATGAATCGGGGGCCTACTGGTGAGTTCTCAATTGCAGATGAACGTGATTTCAACCACCTGCGTGGCAACCCTGCTTTTGAGGCGTACCTGAAGAAGCAGATCGCAGAAGAGGAAGCGGAGAAGCACAACCAAGGGAAAGGAAGCACGACTGCCGCAGCAGCAAGGAAGAAGGGGACTGGTAATCGTATACCTCCTGTTAAGTCACCTTTAGACACCACTATTTATGCCCCCGGGCTAATGAAAACACCTGATAGAAATGCGACTCGTGTTGACCCGTTTACACAGACACCGGCACAGTACACCCCGTTAATGCAACGGGGTGGTGTGGATATAGTTAATCAAGTCTCTGATTTTATTCAAGGTGTTCGCATGGAAGGAAGGAGCCATGAACAAGACTGACAGCGATCGCCTAGAGGAACTCAGCAGTTGTGCAGAAGTGAGCCCAGCACATCCAGTGGTGGAGCACAATTGGATCCACATGTGGAGGATGCAAGAAAGAAAGCCGACCGTCTGGTGCTGGAGGCAGAGAGGTACAAGGCAGCCATTAACACACCACCTGGTAGGTACACCCATAATGTAAATGCTCATGAAACAGTTGACAGCCAGCCTCCTAGGCAAATGCTTGATGATGACCAATTTTTCCACATAACTTGCCATGTTGATACTAATTTGAGAACCAAGATTGAACGAGGTGATTTTGTGGAGTTGGAAAAGTTATTGCCGAAAGGAAGAAGGACAGCGGATGAGGGAAGGATGGACTTGGTTTATCGTGAGGGTAAATCTTACTTTGTGCCAGCCCAGAGTGAAATTAAAATCAATGGCCTCCGCAAATGGGAGCAGGCCTTCCGTATTTATGCTGCTATTTACAGTGAAACAAATCCAAATCGTGCAGCTGAGATTTGGCAATATGTACACGTAATAAATACTGCGGCCTCCACGTATATTTGGGAGAATGTTGCAAATTATGATTTTACATTTCGTCAATTAACGGCTCAAAATCCTTTGAGGAGCTGGTCCAAAATATATAACCAAATGTGGAACCTTTCCATGCGTGATGTCATTCCTAAACCGTATTTCGGAATACATGGGGGCAACACCTCCAGTAGGAGGGACAACATATCCCCTCAGCGGACCAGTTTGAAAGGACAGGGGCAAAAGGCACGCAAGCCTAAATATTGCTGGGCACACAATAGGGGGAGTTGTAAGGACCCTGGGTCCTGTAAGTTTGCGCACAGATGCTCCTACTGTGATGATCAGGATCACAAGTGGGTCAACTGTCCTAAGCTCAAATAAATGCATCACTTCCGGTTAACTGGTAGGAGGGTACTGTTTAACTTTGTTATTGTAGATGTGGAACCTTTGTTTTATGCCAATTATGACCTTGACCATATTGTCACACCGGTTAAGGTGGACATTTTCCGCCAGTTATTGAAGGAGACAGGGTATGATGAACAAGAAACTCAATTCATAGTAGATGGATTCCGAAATGGATTTGATTTGGGTTACCGAGGTAAGACCAGTGGGATCCAGAGGCTTGCGCCCAATCTGAAATTAGAAGTTGGCAGTTTGACAGAGCTCTGGAATAAAATCATGAAGGAGGTAAAACTGGGAAGGATGGCTGGTCCGTTTGCACGGGTACCATTTGACGACTTTGTACAATCTCCGGTGGGCCTGGTACCAAAGGATAATGGGAAGGACACACGTATGATTTTTCACTTGTCTTACCCACCGAATGGGGATTCTATCAATTCTCAAATGCCACAGGAATGGTGCACTGTTGAATATCCCGATTTTGCTGATGCAATACGCCTGTGTTTACAACAAGGACCAAATTGTAAAATAGGTAAATCAGATATCAGGATGGCTTTCAGGAATTTAGGAATCAGGAAGGACCAGTGGCGATTTTTAATCATAAAGGTTCAATCCCCGATAGATGGGAGAACATATTTTTTTGTAGATAAAGCACTCCCATTCGGAGCTTCCATCAGTTGCTCCCACTTTCAACATGTTTCGAATGGGATCTCCCATATTGTTATGGTTAGAAATGGTGGAAAAGTTAATGTTAACTACCTGGATGACTACCTATTTTTGTCATTGTTGACAGCCAGTTACAGTGAGCAAATACGGGTGTTCCTTAACACTTGTGAGGAAATCGGTTTTCCCGTCTCATTGGAGAAAACCTTTTGGGGACCACGTTGCTACCATTTTTAGGATTCCTTATTAATACGGTCAAGCAATCTATTTCAGTACCTGCTGAGAAAATTGAAAAGGCACTTAACTTAGTTAAGACAGTTCTGGTTTCCAGAACAGTTACGGTAAAGCAGTTACAAAAGCTGTGTGGTCATTTGAACTTTTTGTGTCGATGCATAGTGCCTGGGCGGGCATTCACAAGGAGATTATATAGCAATTTTTCGACAGCGCTACTGCCTCATCACCACGTGAACGTTAACAAGGAGATGAAACAAGACTTGAGAGTCTGGGTGGAGTTTTTAACCTCCCCTCAGGCTTATTGTAGGCCATTTATGGACTTTTCCAAATCATTGGTTGCCGAAGTACTGGACTGGTATACCGATGCTTCGGGTGTCATTGGTGTTGGGGGGCACTGGGGCCCCCACTGGTTCCAAGCCAAGTGGGATCAGAACTTCTTGGAAAGCAAGAAGCCCAGCATTGAATTCTTGGAGTTATTTGGTGTGACGGTGTCAGTACTGTTGTGGGCCAAATACTTCAAGAATTCAAGGATATGCCTTTTCTGTGACAATGAGACAACGGTCAAGGTCTTGAAGAATACATCATCAAGTTGCAAAAATTGCATGGTACTGGTGAGATTAATTGTTCTAGAGTCTCTAAAACACAATGTACACATCTTCGGTTTGCATCTTAGATCTGCCCAAAATTACCTTGCAGATGCATTGTCAAGATATCAAATGGACAGGTTCTGGAAGGACGTGAAGAAAGACGGAAGGACCATGGATGCGCACCCACAGGAGATACCTGAGCAAATTTGGCCTATTTCGAAATTCTGGATGGATTAACCACTTCTTTGTAATTTTAGGGTCAAGGAGAACCAGGTCCACGTCATCTAGCTCATCTAGCCGCATTTCAGCTAATGAAATGTACAACATTATTGATAGGTTGAAAATGAAAACGGTGAGGGACTCCACATCTCGGACCTATTTGAGTATATGGCGAAATTTCAACAAATTTTTAATAAGGTTGGACTCGCGCCCCTCATCATGGGAAGAAAGAGTGGCACTGTTTTGTGCATTTTTGATACAAACAGGGCACCAGTCAGCCACTGTCAAAACTTATATCTCTGCTATCAAAGCAGTACTAAAAGGAGACAACTATGAATGGGATGATAAAAAAGTACTGTTAACATCCTTAACACAAGCTTGTAGACTACAGAATGACTGTGTTAAATTGAGGTTACCCATTCAAAAGCCTTTATTTGAGATGATCTTGTTCGAATTATGCAGAATTTGGAAAGGACAACAGGTGTACTTAACACTCTTATACCGAGCAGCCTTTACCTTGGCTTATTATGGAATGATGAGAGTGGGAGAAATTGCGGATGGAATTGGCAGTCATGCTGTCAAAGCCAAGGACATTCACATGGGCATGAATAAGAACAAGATTATGGTTGTCTTGCATAGTTCGAAAACACATGGGAAGGAATCATACCCGCAAAAAATAAGAATTGAAGCACTCGAAAATTACAACTCCATAGAGTTGTCAAAGAAGTGGAATTTTTGCCCATTTACTCTAGTTAGACAATATATACACATAGTTTTAGGATTGGAAGGACAAATGATTTAGCAAAGGACGGGTGCACCTTACCGTTTCTTAAAGCAGTGGGCCATTGGTGATCCAACGCAGTATATCGCTATCTGAGAACCTAGCTTCATATCTATATTCAGACTCTCTTGTCTTACAGATGGAATACGCGCTTACGACAAGATTTGGGTGGTAGGAGATCAATTTGTCGCATCAACTTTCGGCCAATACTTCCAGAATGTGTTCAGCCAGGATGGTAAAATTGGATACATTAGGGCACACTATGATGTCTCTGGATACTGCAAAGGGGAGGGATTCAACCAAAACCTCATCGGCAGAATCCGTAACGCAGTTATTTCTGCCATAAATAAGGAGCATTTGCTACCTAGAGCAATACTATTAATTTTTGAAAATGACATGCTTAATGCAGTCAACCATTACAACCCGGGTATCTCACTCCTTTGTGGTCGTTTAAACGAATGGCTTGCTAATAAATTACACCGAGATATAACGGGGTACAAGGAAAAGTTGCCATCTAAGGCTCGCAAATTCAAATATCCTACCTTCTTATGGGTAACACTACCACAACATAGGAACCTCTGTAACAAAAATCAGTTCCGTGACAAATTTAACACATCAGTTAAATGTGTAGTCAGTCTTTTTAGGGAGATGAATCCCCTGCCGATGGAAGAATTCTGGGATGAATCAGATGCTTCACTGGTAGCAAAAATCGGGAAGTTCACAGCTCAGGGATTTGTCAGATATTGGCAGTGCATCAATGAGGCATTTGAGAAATGGGATAGAGAACAGATGAGGCTGTGTCATCAAAGTGCAACTACAACTCGACAAATTCCACATAAACAAAAACAAAATAAATTGGTTCGCTACAGAGAGCAGGTGCAGGGCAGCAACAGATTCAAATGGAAACCAGGCAACACCAGATTCAAATTACCAAAACCTTCTTATTAATATCCACTTATTAATATCCACCATATTCGTTTGGGCAATGGCAGCAAAATTCCGTAATATTTAGCAAATTATCTATCTATGTGCACAGTTGTGCTGTAGTAATGGCGGTATACATGTCTTGTGTATGTTTGTGTATTTCATCTTGTTTTACCTTTAAGCTAATATATGTGCATGTTCAAAGTTAGGTAATATATATAACATTGTATTCCGTCCAACAATTATTATATCCCTCATAAGGGCCGTTACTTTACAAATTTTATCCAGTTAGCAATGGTATTTACGGCCACTAGTTATGTTGGTTGTTCATTCACTAGTAATGTCGCGGAACCAGGCTGATGGTTTATTGCACGAAGGTATACTACTCGAGGCTGTTCGAGAGGGAAGTAGTAGCATTTTGCTTGCCATTAGTGGCAGGTGTAGCACTCATATGGTTCAAATAATGCTTGTGGAAAAACTTCCACTGTCTTGGTTAACCTGAACTAATTTGCAATTTATGCTGTTTGTTGGTGTCAGTACCCAACTGTTTCAATTACCACATGTACTTGCCTATCTTTATGCTGTTGAGAAAATAAACCCTTTGAAGTCAATTCTGTTTTGTTTTCCCTGAGCGTGAGTAAAAACAAGACCTGAACTCAAATCCAGGTGACACCCAGAATGGCCTATTTAAAGCTAAGCTAATATAAATTTTCTAATCACTAAAAAGTAAACATTGCACAATTAGGTCACTAGAAAGTCCAAAACCGCGGTGTGTTCCAGAGTAGAGGGAAACTGTATTGGTTGACAAAGAAATCTGTATGTCATTTAAAAGCCAACATGAACATAATAACTGTTTTCATGAACTTACTTGGATATTACAATTTCTTACTTGGTGTCACTTTTTGACAAATTAAATTATTGAAATGGAAATAGGATTCATAATGAATATTAAATCATTTCGTATATGTAATTTGCAGGGAAAGTTGAGTGGAAGGTAGTGAAGTAATACCAGACCCAACAAAATTAGACAGACAATTGCAAGATTCAGAGGGAATTAGTTTCCAAATTGAAAGTGAAAACAATTTAAGAGAAACTCTACCTCAGTGGAAGCTTTATTAGGCATACGTGAAACAGGCAAATAGGAAGATTATGTTTCAATCCCAAGGAAGAACACAATTGAGTTTTCGTGATTTCAAATTTGCCCGAATCTCACTGAAGTTTGAATGCGTAAAAAGTTATTGAGAGATGAGATATTCACTGCCGAAATGATGCACTGTTAGATTTAGTAAATACGTTGAACGAAGTTAGACCTGTGGTGATCTCCAATAATCTGCAATAATTCATAATATTCAACATTCATCAATTAATTTCCTCTTCTCTCTTGGTCATTACATCTTATGAAAAAATTAAAAAGACTAGGAAGACTTGTATTCACTAATAGGTTCTTGACGTCGAAAGTTTTCCAAGTGATATCAAAAAGGTTACCTCAAGTGAGATTTAATCACACGTACTTTGGTTTACCAATGCAACACTCTACCACTTAGCCATTGCATTGAGGTGACTACTTATTACGCCGATTTAATTTTTGGATGAATCCTGCAGAAAGATGTGTTCACTGACATTTCTTCTGTAAGGTGCGCGTTGTGCGGACCTTTCGGCGAGAGTAGAAAGTTGCAGTAGGTTTAGCGTAAGGGTGTTTATTCTACTCTGGTCCTATTAGCAGTGCGCTCTATATATACGGGTATCTAACGGCCTCCTATTGGCTGGTACGGTCTAGGTCTAGGGCATTGGTGGAGCCCTCCCTGTATAAGCTTAGGCACGTGTCGTACCCTGCACTTCATTTGTTAAGTGAGCAATTTGACGCAATTGTATTTTCTTAGAACTGAAGTGGATCTATTTTCTCCTTCCCTGGATGGATGAGATATTGTGACGATTCGATTATATCAGTCACTTTTCCTAATGTGCTTAAATCACGAACTATGGAGATTGAATCACACGGGATTAGGGGCAACAATCCTGTTTCTACATGACAAGATCAAAATTAGATGTGCCTTACGCTGCTCTGGAGGGCAAAACACAATTACAGTGTAGACATTGGATGTAATGGATTATCAGAGGAAAAGGATTTAACCTGTCACCTCAGGTTCAAACCTTGTGAGAGATAATAACCTTATTTTAATGATTCAGTAATTGACAATTGAATGATTACATTATACTAATGAACCAGGCTCTGAGAAGAAATGTGTATTACATTTAAAAATATACTCGCAAGACATAGTGACTTAAGCCGGCTGTTTACGAAGTGGAATAAAAAGAGGATGTTTAATTTCATTATTCGTCTTTACTTTCATATTTACGCTTTAGAATTTAAATCATAAAGCCTGAAGTAAAGAAACAAGATTTATTTATCCAAAATAAATTACTGTCCGAAAATTTAAAAGTTTGAATGTCTTGAAGGCAAAATTTATTGCAAAGATATACCAATGTATTAACCAATAAAGTGTCATTAATGAACATCTAACAATTAGACACACATTTATCACATCTTCCAGTTCAGAGGATGGAGTGGGTGGCGTGGGTGCAGCACGTTGCATGGGAATTTGTACTTTGTGTGTCGATAGCCAGGCTGAATCTTTTCAATTCCAACAGAAGAGGAAATCCGTCTATTAACTCAATGTTAATTTTGGAATTTGAATTTGCATGCATTATTGCACTGTGTATGT
>JBCAUG010005017.1:0-11393 GCA_038406175.1 Haplosyllis leylae | reverse complement strand
AATACAGGTTTCTACACATTTATCTAACAAAAAAATGCAGACTCTAAACTCAATGTGGCAAGATGAACTCTAGACTCAAGACAGAGATGTCGTTTATTTCACTCCTATTCAATTACGAAGACAGTTAAATTTCACAATTTTATTTGCATGACTTTTAGTTTGTAATTACACTGGTTTTTTTTCATGTAACCCTCTGTGGGTTGTATTTTATTCCAGTGTCCTTGATTTCCACCTTTTGACCTTGGTGACTGGACTTTACTCATTATCTTGGAATTATGCATGCCCAAAATGAAATATTCTGGTCATCTTGTTTGAGGTTAAACCACACACTTTAGCAAATGAAAGAATACTCTTTCACATTTCCTGAGTATGTTTACTTTTTTAAGGTGATAGACATTGAACACAAAATAAAGAGAGAAACTGTGAAATGCAATGTTTCTTGGAAAACCTATATTTTTATGTTTATGTATTCCTGTTTGTATCAGTGATGATTCATAGATTGCGCTCTTTTTGACTTAGGTGTTTTTCTGCTGGAGGCCTCACATGCTTGTGCGTGTGCCCCTGTTCATACATGCATGGTTTTGTCAGCTCCGGGCAAGTTACTTGTTTTTACCTAATTAATAACCAATAAATATAGGACGGTCCTCCACAGAATGACACATCTACTAAAATTCCAACAATTATGTGCCGGCAGGAATATTATGCAGGTGTGCGAAAGGGTAATATTACTACATTAATTAAAAATCCCTGCTATGAAACAATCCTAATTTTGAGTTTATATCTAACATATTTCAGGCTCTTTACCTCCAGTTAAAGGAATCTGATCAAATTTAACAAAACCACAGCTCACTTATTGGGCTGTTGAACAGGTCTTCCAATTGCAAGTTGCTGTGGTGAGAACATCTCTTGAGTGAGAAATCCCAGCCCGTGGTGAGAACATCTCTTGAGTGAGAAATCCCAGCCCGTGGTGAGAACATCTCTTGAGTGAGAAATCCCAGCCCAAGTTTCAATTTGGCCAGAATTAGTTCAATTCATTAAATTTGACAGCAATTCAAGCTGAAAAACTCAAATGTTCAAAACTTGATCGAGAAAAACGGGTGTTGCAGTCAATAAGATTTCCATGAATTACTACATGGACGAAGAGAACTTTACGCATTTCTTTTTCATTTATTGTAAATATTGCATCTAAAATTTGTTCTAAACCACATTATGCAAAAGATAGTGTGCACATGGTCGACTACCCGCTTGTTCAGAGAGTTTAGAGTGTTCATGAGACTCTTCAATAAACACAGGATTCGTTACTTATTACACTGTATTACCCTCTAGTACCTTCTCATACCCTGTCATACCCTCACACCCTTGTATCCTCTTCCACCCTCTCATGCCCTCTCAACCTCTAATGCCCTTCATGGTGAGGACACTCACACTTGGTGGGAATCCAAAAACCTAGTTAGTGCCAGGTGGATGGGTGAAAGGGCACTCAGGTAAAAGGCACAAGGGTAGACAGGTTAAAGGGCACAAGGGTGCAAGGGTGAACAAGTGAAAGGGTGTGAGGGAATAAGAGTAGACAGGTGAAAGGCCATGAGGATGTAAGGACAGACAGGTGAAATGGTGCTCAGGTGAAACGGCATGAGGGCACAAGGACAGATTGGTGAAAGGGTGTGAGGGCATGAAGGTGAATGGGTGAAAGGGCAGACATGTGAAAGGGTATGAGGGTGCAAGAGTAGATGGGTGAAAGGGTGTTCAGATCAAAGTGCACAAGGATGGACAGATTAAAGGGCACAAGGATGTAAAGGTGGACAGGTGAAATGGTACTCAGGCGAAAGGGTGTGAGGGCACAATTGGTAGACTGGTGAAAGGGCACAAGGGCAGATGGGTGAAAGGGGGCTCAGATGAAAAGTGCAAGGGTACTTGGTAGAAATGGCATGAGGGTTTGTGCCCTCATGCCCTTTCACCTGTTCATCCTTGCACCCAACAAGGCCCCTGGTGAAACTTTCACCACCATCTGTAAAATTGTATCTAGATTCAAAATGAAGCTTCCAGCTCAAGTGGTTAAAAATTGTAACCTGAACAGACAGATGCACAGGCAAACAGACATGACTGAGTTAGAATCAGCAAAAGTTATACCCCTGAGAATTGACTGTCATCAATTGGAAACAGTAATATGGTTCTCAAGAAAGTGTTTTTATTTTGATTTGGGAATACATGTGCGATTTAATCACAGTTTTAAACTCTCAAAAAAAAAGAAAAACTACCCTGGACTGCAGACAGTAATTATTTCACTCTGGTCTGCCAGAAACCAAGAAACTCCCATATTTTTCAAAAGTGATTCTCAAAAAGATGAGTCACTAAATCCTTCATGAATGTTATGTTTTATTTAAGGGTTTGTTTCCAATACCCCAATCTCCACTAAACCGTGAAACAGTGTGATCGATGCATCTCAGTTTCAGATTGAGTTTTCAGTTTCAGCCCCGGTGAAACATTTTCAGATGACCCCATTTTCAGAATGCCCCCCTTTCAGACGCTGTTTTAGTTTATAATGGGAAACCCCATAGACAGTTGCAGACTCTGCCATTGCCAGTTCTTAGTCTGTAACTGTCTATGGGATTTCCCATTATAAACTAAACCAGCGTCTGAATGGGGGCATTCTGAAAACAGGGGACACCTGAAAACGTTATACTGGGCCCAAATGTTCCAGCTCGTCAACAAATGAGTTTGAACATGCTGGGCTGATTACTTGATCAATGTGGCAGGTAACTGGCAGCCAGTCTACAGTAATGCTTACAAACAACCACATTCCAACTCATTTGCCAACTGGTTGGAACCTAAAATTATTGTTCCAGCTCAATTGCTGATGTGCTGGAACAAATCCGTACCCCGCAACTGAAACTGAAACTGAAAACTCAATCTGAAACTGAGGGAGCCGAGATACACGTAAAACACGCTTTTCTTTACCAAACCAGATAGATTTCATCAGCCGGTTTGACCTTGTTACGTTCGGACAGGCTAGCCGCCTCTCTTCAGCATTTCTTTATTTCTCTCAATGAAGTTTGTGAATATTATTCAAGCATTTGTTTCCCTTGCCCAGAGTTAAAATTATGCGAGAAACACAACAGTCGAAATGAGTACAAATGTATAATTAATGTCTGAAGGTGCATAAATAAGATCAGAATGGTTTAAATGATGTTTCTTTGCATGGTATGATCTGATGAGTTCACTTCTGTCCCGAACTGCTTGCATGAATGTGACAGTAGAATTGTGAAAAATTCACAATTATATTACATTGCTCTTAATTTTGTGGGACTGTAAAGAAATCAGTCAGAGGACTACAATTTCATTAAATCAGACCGATGTCTAGTGGATAGATCTAATGTGATGAAAAATTTTCTTACAAAATGTCTTTCCCTTTTATATTTCCTTACAACAATCATTTGCTTTCTGTAATTCAAATTGTAAAGTTTACACAATGCGCATTTCAAACACAAAGGCCATTTCCTGATAGTGAAACGCAAAAGTAAAATTCGTGGAGTTAGTTTGTGTCACAATCAAATCATTTAGTAGATTTTCTAACACATGAGGCAAATAAACTAAAGTAACCATTATCAGTTGGAGATATGCTGGAGTATTCACAACTACTTTCAGACATTACTCCTGGAAATGTCAGTGTTAAAAAGAGAAATTTTCGTGTTTCATTAATTGCACATTTTGTGATTCAAATACCAACTATTTCAACAAACCAGTCGAAAAAAAGAAAGAATACAAAAAAGCCACCAAAATCTGTGGCTATGATAATGACATATATATCTGAATGTAGAAACAACTTTTAGCTGTCTGCTACTTTGTGCAAAAACAGCAAACAACAATTTTGATATTTGTTATTTAGCGCTAGCAGGGGTTTCAGTAGATCTGTTTACATTTATCCAATTTTCCATTGCTTTTTGTGAAAAAAATGTGTATACTTTTGAAATTTAAAGTACGCAATTTGTCTCAAACGAAATGTTACTTTCAAAATTCACAGAATTTGTCAGACAACCAGCGAGTTTATTTTGATTACTAACAGTTGTAATACATTTCAAACACCATTGCCATGTCTAAATTCAAAATATGTCGACAAAACTAAGGAATTCAGCAAGTTATTAACAAACTGCTCTGAACATATTGCTTTGAGATTTGAAAATATTTTCAACAATTGTTGATACATTGGTGTAATGCTTTTTGATGGAAAGATCTGAATTTTAGGCACAACTATGAGCGGTAAAGGTCCATTCACACCGCGCAAAAGCGTATTTGATGTTTGCTAGTTCTTCTTTGATTGACTTTCGCTTATTCTTTTAGAGCAAATATACCCTGAAGCTCTGACATGGAATTCCGCAACCGGAAATGAAAGAACATATTTTGGTACAAATGACCTGACCTATCTTTATTCAGGAGACAAGACATCGTTTAGTTTTACAAAAGTTAAAAAATAGAATGCGGCTACATAAATTTGAAGAAACTTTTAAAACATCTAATACTGAAGAAAGACATAGAAAATTAATTTTTCTTCTGTTTATATGTGTTTCACAAACGCATTTCTCGGATTAAAACTTTTTAAGCCAAGAAAGTCCTCCTGGGTGAACGCAAGAGGCATACCACCCACCGCGTAGCAAGTGCTCGCCCTGCTGTCCTATCCCGGGGGGGAGGGGGGGTGGTATCCCATATCCCAGCCAGGGGTGTATGCCATTATAGCCTGAGGTACCCCCAGCCAGGGATAGGGTGCCCCTTCCCCCCCAGCTGGGGTACCCCCCATACAAGTCAGACTTGTACCTCACTGGGTACACCCCTGTACAAGGTCAGACTTGTGCCTGGTTGGGGGCCCCCCCCCCCCCCCCCCCCCGTCGACAGACTGAAAACATTACCTTCCCAATCCTTCGGATGCGGGCGGTAAAAATTCGTTTAGATTTATGTCCTTGCCTTTCATTTTTCAGATAAAGTTGCTTTCAGATTCTCAGTGAAACTAAACGAAACATGCAAATGACATCTTTAGTACTTAAATTCAGTAGGACACAGTATGTTCTTTCATATATTATTGTCTCTAGGCATTTGTAAAAAATAATCAATGCTGAAAAGAAAGGCGAGGATATGGCACTATTTTTGCTGTACACCTAATTGCTATGCAAGAGTAAAAACCAAGCCGGTGGGTATTACTGTAAAAAGGCAGGTGCGTTGTTAAACATATGAACGTATGTGCATTTTTCTGTGGGACGTGCTTTTAAATTGAGGCTGTGTTTTGTCATCTGAAATATGTTCCAACGGACCAGAGTTCATTGAGCATTTACTGTCATAAGATTGAATGAAATGATAGTAAAAGAAAGGACCAGCGATAGCAAATAGCTGAGTTCCTTTCAAAATCTCGTGATTTCTATGCTTTACATTAGCAGGAAAGTAAAATTGATTCCACATGAATAAGTTACATGACAGAGTGGCGGAGAAAATTATTGTATCTATTTCAACTTACATTGTAACGCATTTATCAGATATCCGAGTACAAAAATGACACTACATTTCGTTCTCGAGTCCTTCTTGTACTAAAGACCGATAAGCTGAAAACCACTCCTTATTTTCATAGCTTCAAATGTGAGCACTCTCCAACATAAAAAAAACATATTAGGGTCATCAGCGTATAGCGTATAGTATGTTTTCACTTGCAATCATTCTGCACTCCGAAGTTTTTTGTCTGAAGCTCATGTGAAAAGAAAGTGATTGCCGGACACTGAAAGGTGTTGCCATTCTTTAAAGGGTTTCAACGGTAAGTGGAATCAAACACTCAATGCTGACTGGAAGTTCAGTCTTCCACACCAAATATTGCATAGTAGTACAGCTGGAACCCATGGTCCATGGACTTTTTACGATGAAATGTTTTGATACATTACCATGTTCCTATTTTTTGTTTTCTGTGTTTGACGCCATTAGAATGCCCTTAATCGTGACGCCCTTCAGAAAGCAAAAACAACTGTTCACTTTGTGGACTTTTTCCCATGTATAACAACCCTGATAACGAATCAAATTTCAGCAACAGCAGAGCTTCGAATTTGACTAAACTAATTCAAACATGAAATTGTCTTTTTATATTAAAGAAAACTGTCACTGATAAAATATAAATATGACTTTTTCCGTATTTCTGTTGAAAGACGAAACTATTGAAACAATTGGACACATAAAAATTCCGGAGCTGTTTATTCCTCACTAAATTAGTGCTCTAAAATACGTGATGTAGTAAATATCAAACCAGAAGAAACAATAAAGAAATATGTCCCTGCTCACTTTTTGAAAGGTCGACACTATCGGCGTCGTCGCGTGATGGCTATGTTGTCATGGGGTACAAAATCTGCGAAAAGAACAAAATAAGTGTACATGACTTATCCAGCGTTCATATTTACAATATCTGCTGGGAAGAGTATAGAGGATTATTTTAATGGTCGAACATTTTACCAAATTCCACGAAATATACTTCAAAAGTTCAGTATTGTTGACCACTTATATCTTAGATGTCCTTGCGCAATAATCGGACACTTGAACTGCAAATAATAGTGGATATTTTGCAACAAAGTGATCATAAATCATCGGCCTTTGTCACCCAGTGGAGGGTCCTTATCACGAAAATGCTTACAAGCACACGCACATTTTTGGAACGCCACAAAGAAACGCAATAGGAAAGAATATCTTCCTTGAAGGTGTGAATTTCTTGCATACCATCTATCTTCACTCTGGGGTTTTACAGAGATTAATGAAAGAGAATCGGTTGTCCGAAAGGGATAGAAACAAGGGTGATTGATGATATATGTCTGCGTGTCGGCAAGTGCTGGTGATCTGCCTTGGTATGGGTCGTTTACGTCCGAAATTATGTACACAAAATGACAAAAGCACAAACCAAGTCCGTAACAATTTGCTCTAAAGACACACAAGATGACACAGAGAGTATCTACGGGCAGAGATGAGCAACATTGCATCGCGCTTTTTTGGCATATTTGCCCCTTGGGCTCGCGTGCCTAAGCGTGCAATAGTTGTGCGGCAACACAGGTATATTGAGATTACCCTGGAGCCAGGAACATGAGAGACATTTTACGATCCTGAAATGACTATCTGTTAAAGAGGAGGACCGTCACAATCAGGGTCAAAACACATTCCTCAACTATTACACAAATATGTTCTTGCTTCAAAAATATTCCTCGGGCACCTTCAACTCCTACATTTCTTAACACCAAGCGCGTACGGTGCACCCCAGAAAATACACGGCGCGTTTGGAACAGCCCAGTGCGTGTCCACTACTACTCGCGTACATTTTTTAGATTCCATCCAAAGATGGAGCCAAACATTAACACCTCATCATCAGCAAACTTGTCAGGTTTTACGAGTTTTTTTAACATTATCAAATTATGATGACTGCAAGGCATATAACTGTATTATAGCCATTTATGCCTCTAAATGGGATATGCGCTACGTTGTTATACAAGTAATTTTTTCGTCATATAATCCACACCCCTTTGTAGGACAGGTGTTACATGCAACACAGTACTAGTCTGGTGCCTACTGAATTATGATCATTTTTGTAAGACTTAAGCCAAAATTTATGAAGGTCTGTCAATTCCATCAAAATACATGCTCTTTGATTTCATTATTAGTGTGCATGATGCACAGCAATTGGACACAATTTTACAACATGAAATTACTTAAATGAATTACCACAATCTGTGAACATTTCTTTAATAAAATTATTTGAAATAATCTTTACTTCTCAATAAGGTGAATTGAGGAAGTTAATTATATTTAAGCGCTAAGAAATTAAAAGTTTTTACCCGCAAGTTAGTTTACAGTAGGGAAATGTAAAGTTAAAGAATTCATGTCCGAGAATACATCCTTCATTATTTTCACCTGCCCAAATAGTGCAAGAAACATTGTCGGCCTTGTCATAGCAACCTGAAATGAGGTGATAATGTTACCAATAAATCAACTATATAATTAAATTACGGATTTTCTGAGACAATTTGTATCTTTAAAATATTTGACATCTTTAAAAAAAAAAAGATCAGGTCTAATTGATTCAGAAAAGCAAGCATATTTTTGAAAGCATGTCAAAGACTCGTGGCCATCTGTTGTTAAAAGCAAGTTTTGTGGGTGCATTATGTTTCTCCTTTCTGGTGGAGCGAGTACCTTTCAATGGGTATAATTGTAAAATACCGAATTCGACGAAGGAACAATAACTCTTATGTTTCAATTATCACCTTTAGTAATTATTCAGAGCAAATTTTTTTTAGATCCTTTAACTTCATTAATAATAACAGTTTCAAAATCCTTGATTCAAAATAAGGACAGTACAAGATGCAAAACACATAAGAGTAAATTGAAAATATAATTATTCATCCTTGATATTTGGGATTAAAAGCCGTAAACAGCCAGTTCACCGTGTAGATCTATTAACATACCAGGTGGTGTTGGTAAAGGATCGCCAGGTTGACATATTAATACTGGACAGCAATTGGGAAAGTCTTTTGTTTCATCGCTGACGTAATCGCAATTCACGGAATCCGGATTATCCTGCGGGTTCTCATCGCGGCACCTTGCAAAAAAGTTTGACTATTTGATAAGCGGCAGTAGTTTAACACTACACAGACGTTATAGTCAATTCTGACTTTTCCGCGAATATCAAATCGATGTGAAATCTTGGTCGAAAAGACTAAATTGGTCCATGCAATCAGGCAATTCCAAAACCGTCGTTTCTAAACCTATTGACAGATAAAAACTAAAACTAACTATTCCAACTACGACAAAATTTCGACCTTCAAATTGTACAAAAACTTTTCAATAAGCTCCACGTCATTGCTATTTGCGCAAGGTGAACAGAAATTCATTACGAGCGTGTTTTGGTCACCAGCGTTTCAGGGATCTGTGGATGCGTTTCTCTCCACAGAGGTGTAAACGAGGCCTGATATTTGCTGTGTTTGTGTTTTGCGTTTTTTGCCTGTGTTCTGAGTCTTGCATTCTGTTAGGCACCAATATGGCTGCCAAATGTTGGGTGCCCATTATGCAATGTCAGGCACCTTCATGCAGTGTCAGATGCCCCGGAGAAATGTTAGGCACAAATGTCAGGTGCTATTTTTTCTCAAGCCCAAAGAACACAATATGCTTGAAAATGAATCTTTTATTCTATTCACATACTTATTCAAGTCAAGAACCCATTTAAACTTCACTAAAATTCAGCTAATAGCCCAATAGCTAATAAGACAGATGTGAAACATGTGCTTTTCCAGGAAGTGTAGCCTGGATACTGGGACTTGTCACTTCCTGTAGAAAATTTTCCATTGGGGAAATATATGATTTATGAAAATGGATGTATGTTCCTAAGGCAAAAAAGCGATAAATTTCATGTAAAAATGTATATTTTACATTTGTAAGGCATATTGTTGTCTTTGGGCCATGGGTCTCTGAGAAAAAAAGGCTCCCAACATTTACACCAAAAATTTCTCTGGGGTGCCCAACACTGCATGAGGACACCTGACATTGCATAATGAGCTTCCCTTTGAAGTTTTAAGTTAGACTGAGTCACTGGCTATTAGCTGAATTTGAGTGAAGTTTAAATGGTTTTTGGCTTGAATAAGTATGTTTCTGGCCTCCAATGTAAATAGAATAAAAGATAAATTCAAAGTCTTTGTAAAAATAATGATTTTATTGAAAAAAAAACATGATATTTGAGAACACAGCTTCAAGACACAGAACGCAGAATGCAATTAACACACAGATACAGAACGCAGAACGCAAACACAGGTAATATTCGAACTCGGTGTAAACTGATTAGACTTCCCATATTATGGCGTGAAGATAATTCCTAACAACAACTAAGTATAAAATGTGACGTCATGAAATTAGACTTCAATTCGGGCCTTATGAATTGCTCTTAAATTCGTCCCTCATTTCCATAAAATTACATTTTTGGGTAGATCTAAACAAAAGGCAAACTTTCTGCCCGTAAACACGTGATGCTTCTCCCGATCAATTAGCCGTGTCTGCGAGCCAGCGATAACAATTGATTTTGATACTAATCTTGGATATCACCTATTCCGGGTTGTGCCATTGTTTCATATTTAGGAAACTACGAACCCGTAAGTCACTGTGTGGTTTTTAGTCTGTCCTTCGTAACAGACATTACAGTCGCAGTCTTCCGCCCATTCTTCACCGACATCTCTAATATTGCCAAATATATCAACACACGGTTCACCTGCATGGAATGATATGGTTTACTAATTAGTGAAGTAGACTAAATGAAACATAGCCAACGCGATTCGCAACAGACAGAAGCTCCTAAACAACATATTTTATGTGATTTTTTTTCGCAATAAAAGAAAAAATAAAAACGACTAAAATGCTTACCTGGAGGATGATCTCTTTGAAGATTCTCTGCCACCGCGGGCATTGATATGTTCAGTTTACCACAAATAATCTGTCCATAACTGTTGGTCCACGGCATGGAAAACATCATCCAGAATAAACACAAGCTTTCCACCGATAAGCATAAATGCGCACTTAATGACATTCTAAATATGCCTGATCATTCTTTTGTCATGCAATAAATTCAAATTTTTGTCAATTGAAAATAAAAACTACATTTTAAAACTCGATACGTATTTGTAAATAGTTCCTGGAGTATGTAGGTCGAAATAATGAGGATCGAAGATTAGTAAGGCTTTAACAGTGATCAATAATGGACAATTCAAACTAAGGTTTATCAGCCACCATCTCGCTTAAGTAGCATCAATAAAGTGGTGTCCATGGCCACGTATGATAACAGACTTTTTAGATTCATTCTTTATTATTATTATTGGCCACAGAACTGCTTCATCCTTTAAAATAGATGAAAATAGCAAATTTTAAATCTTGCAGATACTTGTGAAATCTCTGTTTTTAGTTTTACAAGGCTGCAATTTTTTGCAGTGAGCTGTACGATCTTACTGAAGAAATTGTCCATACAATATGTGTTTGATCTGAAATCATTATCAGTTTGGATATCAGGATAAGAACCCACTCCCATACAAACTGGACTTGCCAGATTATTTGTTTCGTCAATAAAATCAAGAGGATGTCCCATCCCTTGAGCAAGTCATCGATTTATCTGTTGCTCAAATATATCATTCCTACAATAGTTACATTTCTAATTATTGCATTGTTTGTGATAGAACAGTGGACCAGAAGCGATTTGTTAATTATTTACCAAAATAGATTTCAATAATACATAAAATACATACATAAAAAGTAGATCCCTAGTGTCGTGGGGTCATAAAGACAAAGACACGGTGTTGGTTAGGCGTGAATGCTGGTTTATTACAGGGGATCAAGTTGTACATAGCTCGGGTAGATTTACT
>JBCAUG010005016.1:0-25744 GCA_038406175.1 Haplosyllis leylae | reverse complement strand
AACACAAAATAGTAAAAGTTGGAAATCACCTCTCAGTCACCATGTTGTGTAAGGCTGCTGTGTGAGTGAAGATACCCTCAGACTTGGCACATAGGGTTATATAGCAGCTTGAACTTCTTCTCCCTTCTAAATTCTTTGCTTATTGTAAGCTGCGGAATCAGATCTGTATCATTCACTGTGATTTCCAATGTGATTTCGAGACATCAACAGCTGGACACATTATTCGTAGCAATGAAAACATAACACGTACACGTAACACACTCATACAACTGGCAGCCTCTTCAGCAACATGGATTTCAGAAAATGTCTCGTCTTTTGCTGCGTTTTGTTTATAACAATATTAAGCTGTCGGTGTAACCCGATAAAGCGTAATGGTAAGAATGCACATACATTTCAGTAATCAAGTTTTTCATGAAAAAGATCAAATTTACATTTAAGCCTAAATTTACGTTAGATAATATGTATGAACAATGATATAGAATTAAAAAATGTATCATATCAAATAACGAACTGATTTGATGGTTAATATTTAAACGATGAATTAACATTTAATTACAAAATAGATAATCCACTTTCTCTGTAATTCATCATTTCCTACTAAAACATGGTTGGATCCTGCCAGTATTGACATTCAATGGGGAAGAAAAAAAAAGGCATTTAAAAGCTATAGTTTTAGTGCAGACTGATTTTCTCAGTAAAACTAAAATTAGATTGAGATTTTAAAATTTAATTTTGAAATTCGAGTAAACAATTTTTGTGTCTTGAACTATGAATTTTACTGCACGCAAATAACTCGAATAGTTAAAGACTGATGTGGAGGATATTATTACCGCCCGACATTCGAAGGATGGGGGAAGGTAATAGTTTGAGTCCTGTTTGTCAGTTCACAGGGGGGGTGTTCTCAGGTCCCAGCCGGCGGGGGGTACTCAGGTCCCAGCCGGGAGGGGTACTCAGTCCCAGCCCGGGGGAGGTACTCAGTCCCAGCTGGGGGGGGGGGGAGTACTCAGGCTGAGTATTTTTTTTGTTGAACATTTTCTTGGGGGGACATAATTCCCCGGGGATAGGTCGGCTACGCAGCGGGCGGTATGCCTCTTGCGTTCACGGAGGAGGACTTTCTTATTATTTCGAATTTCAAAACGCATGACTCAGGCTAAATCAAGGCCACGTTTCGGTAAACTGACACCTAGTTATCATTAAATTTTATCAGAATAGTTTAGTACATATATTTGATTTCTTCTTCACTAGGTATTATCAGAGAACTTGGAAAGATAGCAGTCCCTGTAGTTGCTGTAGGCTATGGAGGTTATGGAGGCTATGGTGGAGGTTATGGAGGAAATGTAAATATTTTTTACAATTAGTCTCTCAAATAATTTTTAAAAACGTATATAACTCATTGACGACGAGTTCCTGTGTCGGGTATAAACTCTTGAGTTGGATATTCAGGTATCCATCTTACATCATCCATGGTAGAGAGCATGCAAATTTATACTATGGACAATCACTAGTCCCAATCAGTTCAAGCAGGTGGTCCTTGTCCAGAACTTACAGATTTCCTTTTGTATGATTAAGCACTTAGATAGTATGGAAATGATGTGACAGTGACGGTATTGCTGGTGACTGCATTGAGACAGTGATGGCAATACCAGGTGATGGTGCAATGTACTGCCAATAAATAAATCTGTATTTGACTGATAATCTGTCATGAGGACATCCAGCAGTATCTAGGGACAGGGATCACATCAGTAAGTGAATGGGAGTGACTCAAGGTCAATGTTAGACAGACTAACTACATGAGTGGTTTGGAGGGTATATTGTACAAGCAGTTAGCCACAAAGGAGACAGTTATACAGTGGTGCCAGGTTCAAATAAAACAGTCCTACAAAGGGATGAGACTACCTGGTTTGCAGATTGATAACAGATACATCTGTCTATTAGTCCAATTCATCTGTTCCTGGTGACAGTGGGACTCTATTTACAAGTGTTTAAAATGAAGGGAAGTGTTTAGTTGAAAATAACAATGTTGCATATTTTTTTTATTCTAGTCACAACCTAATAATTGTATACTTAATACAGCTTGGCTATGGTGATGACTGGAAGGATTCTACAACTACGGCAGCGGTACAAGACTGATATCGGCCTCAAACGGGTATAGTTAAAAAAAGTTCACCGTGCACATTAATTACCATGTATGATAGTCTGTCACATGTGAGTGCTCCCCACCACTACATGTGAGTTCATCATGCACATTAATTACTGTGTACGGTTGCTGTATGTGACTCACATGTATGCACACAGCTCCCCACAACCTTCCAAAAAAGTGACCAAAAAACGGCCCGTCAACAACATAGGTAGCTCTGACGAGCCACCAATTACCAAGTGAAACATTATTTAAACATGGTAAATGGATTGGAAATGCATTTCTAACCTTCTTTTTAAAAAGAATGTCACTTATTGGGAGCACACTGCCGGAAAAGAACACAACGACAAAGAAATTAAGATAATATATATTTCTTCAAACTTTTTGTTACTCGTTTTTAGAGATACACAGCAGAAAGACGTTTATTGGAAAACATAGAAAATAAGCAACCGACCGACATTCTTGAAACTAAGAATCACATGAGAGTCTTCAATGGTCACTTCAAGTTGGTTTCATTTGTGTTTTTTCAAAATGTAGACATTTTAGATAAAACCACTGGTGCATGAATTAGGACTTGAACACTCCTCAACTAAAGATTTGTCTGTGGTGTAATGGTTAAGGAAGTCAGTAAACTAATCAGGGGGTCTGGGTTCGAATCCGACTTTTACACAAGATTATTTTATCCAATTTATCTAATTAGATGAAAGAATTTTGAAAAACTCGATTGATTCAGGGAACAGCAGAAAATTTGTTTTCAAGATCAAGTTATGAATTACTCTTCTCACCTATCAAATTGTACAATTGTTTAATAAAGTTCCAAGAAAAACTGCTATTATAAATCTCTAATTAGCTCTGGAATGAAAATTCCAGAGATTAAGTGATCCTCGTGATGAAATAGTGCTATTTTCTGTACACAAATTTACCATCATTTTCTGGCGTCGTGACCTCATTTCAGAGCTTGGAAACCGTTGCCATGCAGGGTTACTTTATTACGTTCATGTTTCCAATGCGACATCGACAACCGCAGAGGCTATATTTGCACTCAAGTTGTAACGCAACAGACAGTTGCCTTTTTTAGATGATTTATGTCAATGAACTTCACACCGACAAAGACGGTAATATCAAAAGTTTCCGACAAAGGTTTACAATAGGCATCTATGAGAATTTTTTTCTTTTAGTTTTTGAACTATTTCTAAGAAATGTCTGTTCTCAAACATTAATGTTGAAATTGTATGTTTAATTGTTTCCTAATCAAATCTTAACACATGTACAAAAATTAAGAACACACGCCATTGTTCTATATGTCTCTGATTTAATTGGTCTTCAACTCAAATAGTACTTCCTATAATAATAATATTATTATTAAGTTATGCCGCGCATAATATGATTGAATTTGGTTTTCTCTTTGTCAAACTAGATCTAAAAAGTCTTCAGCCTCAGTTGGCTTTAATTCTTTTTCTATGTTTTCAAAATTTATACATGAGATGTTAAATGTTGATCTATCGATGGTGATATCTGCCTAAAGCGACAGTGAGATGTGGGCAATATGTGCAACACATGTTATAGGGCATCGTACTTTAACTTTGGTGACTCGTGCCGGTACGTCATTTGTTTATGTAGGGTATTTTACCCAAAATTTTCGAAATTTTTCCACGTGAGGTAAATAGTATTATTTCACGTAAAGTTAGGAGGTGAGGTTGAAACCCCATAAGGTAAGAATGAAATGAATATCCAAGAATTCAAACTGTCATTTTGTCAAGTCTAGATCTATATCTAATTGTTTTTCCAAATCTCGATCTGGATGTAAATGTATTTCCAAGTCTAGATCTACAAGTTTAGATTTAGATCTAATTTTTCAGACTTTTCCGATGTTCAGTGCAATCTGGATACAATGTCACGTTTAGGCAACGAGTAACCAAATTGAAACTCTTCACCCGTTCGTATTTCTAAGCAAAAGAAAAAGATGTCAAGTACACTATAACATTTTCGAACACATTAAAGATGGCGCTGTGACACCACCTGTCTGATGCAACCAACATTTGCGTATTACAAACTCAACAAATTAGGACCATTATGTAGCCTCAACTTTAGCACAACAAAAATTACACGAAATCCTATCTGAGAATTCAACTGTTATTTGTTTCTCAACGTATTCTCATATTCATTATGGAGAATACATTGCAAAATATTTTGTGAGAATATAGCCGTCATCTAAAATGTAGAATATGTTTAGCAAAATAAGGCATAAACTTTTAACATCTGACATTATGTGAATATCAGATTGAACACATATACATATGTGGTTGATACGAGATACATTTACCATCTATTCCAAATCTTGATGGTTTCTATTCTTTTCGAGTTATCGACTCCCAGAAACACATTTCACTTGTGGTCATTTTTACCGCCAGCATTAGAATTTTAATTGTCTCAGTATAAATTCACACATAACACTGAAAGTATGTGCTGGAAAATAAGAACACCCCAGAGAATTAATTCTCTTCTCAATGAACAAGTTACAATTCAGGGGCGGATCCAGAACTTCTCCCAGGAGGGGGCGCCAACCCCTAGCCGGGGGTGCCTACCCAATATATTAATAGCATTTTCTGAAAAACCCTATAAAATTAAAGAAATTTTGGTCCGTAGGGGGGGTGCGCGCCGGGAGCGCCCCCCTTAGATCCGCCACTGCAATTTACTCTCCTCACTCATCATGTTTTGCCACTGTTCACTGAAGCTCAGGTCGGCTTCCATACCAATTTTTTCCTGTCACTGTAGTTTCTGTTACGGTTACCGTTAATGATACCGAGTCGCATGGTATGGATGGACCTTGAGGACTAGGTACCCAGGTACATTTCTAATTGCTTTAAGTTGTCAATCAAATTTAAATGGTCAGGTGTATAAACGTGGACTAAGATTGTAATAGATTGGTTAGTTATTTTAGTTGTCTAGTGACTGATGTGAATGAACTGTAGGCTGATATCACACCCTCCAGATACACAAAAAAATCTTGATATCTGAGTTTATTTTTCTTAATGTCAGGTTGAACTTTAGGTTGAGATAAATGGCGTCACGATACACTAAAGAATATTGACATCTGGGTTTATTTATCTCAATGTCAGGTTGACAAAATGGCTTTAATCGTTTGTGTTTCGTTCTGCCCACTGTGAGGTCATTGAACAACGTAAAGCGTAGGATCCAGTATGCACTGAATGACATGCTGAAATATCAGGTAGTGAAAGTTTCACCAGGCTCGTTAAGAGAGCTAAGGAGGGCAAAGGGGGCGAAGGTAATTTTAGACTAGGTTTTGGGTTCCCATTACCTGCGACAACAGAAAGTTTGATTACAACATAGAGTGCTTAGGTGTCCCCTCACCTACAAATAGAACCACCAACCCACATACAACAGCAAAAGGCATTCGTAGGTCCCCCCCACCACGGGCGGCAAGACCGAACCAACCAATAAGGTGACGAGCCACAAAAAATACGGAGTTTTGAAGTCAACAATCGCTCGTGACACCAACGAAGACGAGAATTACTTACATGCAGATTTCAAATGATGAATTTCTGATTAAGGTTTGGCTGTAAACACACATTATTGTGAGTGGAACCTCATGAAAATGTGACCAAGGTAAATGATTCTAACCCGCCGGAGCGGCCTTAGTTTCTTCAGACCAAAGAATTTTCCCGGGCTTTGTGAGCCAACCAAGTACCCGGTCGTCAAGGGTCACTAACAACAGCAACATGGCCACTTGGTAAAAAATAAGGCTCACTGGGGAGGAAAGAGGCTCACTCCTTCTGATGAAAGTAATGGCTCTTTTGAACTGAATTATTTTGTCGGGTTAGAATAAGATCCACCCCTTGTATTTTGCCTTGGTTTGGCTCAGACCGCAGCCCATTGCCACCTAGTCTTTAGGCTAAAGCCCTCAGTCTCGGTCACGGACAAGGGGGTCCTTGGTCTGAACCAACCATGGCAAAACACTCGGGGATGGATCTTTAAACCATACTGTCTTTAATGTCACAGGAGCTATTGAACGACGTGTGGCTACCATCCTGAGCAATATTAGAGATAGAAAGCTCCATGGAGATTCGAAAACGCTTCTTTTACAAAGGTGTAAGTGTATGTTAAAGAAAACGTTTGGTCTCAGTGATTTACGGTTTGATATCACCTTCTTTATGATAATAACATTTGGCCTCAGCCATTTTTCATCTGATAATACACACGGTGTTAAAACAATTGGATTTTCTTTAAATATTTTCACTTAATTAACTGAATTTAGAGACGACAAATACGTGTTCTCTGAAGTGATTGTTCAACCCCACACATTCCTGTGTGAGACACCCAGTATCCGACAGAATCTATACATTGATCCTCTGCATTTCATGTTTCAGTTATTAATCAGTATCTCTGAATATGCTGAAACCAGTAATTTTCTGTTTTATTTCAAGAAAACTCTAATACTTAGGTAAGAGACTGAGGGCAATAAACTCTGGGCTTTAACCCATAACAACTCCAGGAAAGCATAAACTTCACTGATGGAACTAAGAAATGTAGATTAACATAGTGTTACGCAGTACATATCCACCTCCTCACTCCATGCAATATGCACAGAATTGTGTTGTTTGAGTGATCCGTGATCGCACCTCCTCAAATGTGTAGCAGGCATTACATGTGTTGTTTGGGTAATTTGTGTGATCCAGAACAATTTTTCAGCTCCCATTGGAAATTTTAGCCCTTCCTCCTCCTCACTGTCTTTAGTTTGAGTGCTAATGGTTATTTTTAGCCAATCAGAAGGGGTTTGGCATGTGATGTCTGCATGATATGGTGTGATGTCTGGAATGAGTGTGCTAGCCAATCAGAAGTAAGAGCAATGATGTAATGTCTGGATGCACTCACCTCCTTACTGGCACTAGCCAATCAGAAGTAAGAGCAATGATGTAATGTCTGAACTGGGTGACCTGTTCAATTTAGGAAACAAACACACCCCACCCTCTCACTGGTTATAACTGCTCAAATCACTTGAAAACTGGGTTAAAACATAGTGTGTTCCACTGCCTAGGAAAGAGCTAAAAGGCACTTTCTAACTCCTCACCTATGCAGGGACTACTTTTCATGGTGTATGAATATTGTGGTACCACAGCCTGCCTATATAAGCAAGGCACATCATGTGACCTCAGGAGAGGCAGGTTTGATACCAGACTGTTCACATCTAACTCATGCAATGGAACTTCTCAGGTATGAGGAGGTCAACTCCTCACTGGCTCAGTAAGATTGCAGGTATCTAAAACAGGCAGATTTGGCCATTCTAAACACTTTGACAATAGTCTTACTGATAGCTGGGAGTAGCTGCCGCCTCACTTTATAAATGAATAAATTAGAGCTGTTAAACTAGTGTAAATGGTGTACATTGTATTATTTAACATATTTAAGCACATTTAAGCATGTTTTACTCTAGGGAGGTGTCTACCTCTTCACCTCAGTAAAGATTGTGTAATTGATGTTAATTAGCCTAAATAAGCTTGTTTGAGTGTGTTTTTGAGTGTTCCAGGCATTGTAGCTATCTGGGAGGAGTCCACCTCCTCAGTTAGGAGGTCATCTCCCCACACATGTTTTAGAGTGCTTTCAGGCATGGTAGATCCTCAGGAGGAGTCCACCTCCTCAGTGAGGAGTTCAACTCCCCACATGTGCAATGAAGCTAAAAGCATCATATTTACAGTAATTAAGTCACTTAAAGCATTTTGGCCACCTCCTCACTGCGTGTCCTCCTGTCAACTCCCCACTGCCTGGTAAAAGTACTGCAATTGTGACAATATGATTGAATATTATGCATTTGCAGGGTTTTTGGTTCTTCTCCAACTTTAAGTGTGGTTCAACTCCAAGTGTGGTTGTGCTGAATAGCCATGACTATTAGATTCCAACTCCTCATGTGTGAGGAGGTCCAGCTGTATCATCTAAGAAGAGTACAATAAAGTGTTCCAGTATCAAGTCTGGTGTATTTCCTTTCACTCTGACCTCCTCAGTGAGGAGGTGGTGTTAATTGCCCACTCTTTACCCACATTGTGGTCCAGTGCATGAATGAACACCCATGAGTAACTGCTGTCACTCCCTGAGAGAAGAAGCCTAAATGCTCTGACTGCTGCTGACCAACTCCTCAGTGTACTGAGCTGAATTGACTAAAAGTAATGCCGATGAACAACAGTGAATGGAATGAGGAGGTGACCCAAGTAATACTGGTGACAAAAGCATCAATGCACCTTACCCACTGCCACGGATAGATGAAATGTTTGACACGATAAGAGGAAAATAGTTTTTAACCACCCTCGACTGCACAGTAGTGTTCCACAGACTGAGACTGAGACAAAAGCATCAATGCACCTTACCCACTGCCACGGATAGATGAAATGTTTGACACCATAAGAGTAAAATAGTTTTTAACCACCCTCGACTGCACAGTAGTGTTCCACAGACTGAGACTGTCCCCAGATGCTGTAAAGAAAAATGCATTCACAATACATTGAATGGAAGGTAGCACCATTCAGTTTGGCACTACTCCCATCATACTACTCAAAAGCAATGCAAGGTATGTTTAGTAGATTGGAACACTTTGCATGAAATTACATGAATGACATCCTGATCACATTGTATACTGGAAAAGAACATCTACAGCACATTAGAGAGGTTTTCAAATCATTTAGATTCATACCATAGTTTGCAGACCTGACACACCCAATCCAGAAACTGCTGAAAAGAAATGTGAAGTTTGAATGGTCAGAAGACTGTGACAAAGGATTCAAAATAGATAAAGAAACACTAGCCAGGAACCTGATACTTTACCACCCTGATCCAAATGAACCATGGATCATAAAAACAGATGCAAGCAAGCCTTTTTAGGTGGTAAAGTTTACCACCTTATAGGATCACACATGGCAACTTCTTTTCAGCAATTTGGGACACTTTCCATTGGAATTATTTTGTCAAATTTGGACTCAAGACAGCTTGAGACATCTCTTATGACATTTTATAGTCACTTTTGAAATATGTCATCTTTTGGCAACTCCAGGGCTATTTGAGTATTTTGACCCAAATGGGGTGCCTTCAGAAAATCAAAGTTTTCTTGATGAAGGAGTGACAACTCATCAAAGTATCTTGGGGTTTTAGGTGGCCAGATGACTAGGCTATAGGATGGTACCATTTTTGGGGGGTGTGATGCACTTAGGGGGGTGCCACAATACAAATAAAGGTTGTATTTTTTTAGATTTTTTGACACATTTGCAACAGCTTAAAGGGTACTCAGGATTTACCGATTTGATCAAGAATCAGGCCATAGGTGTAACCTCAGGTATTCTAGATACCTTGGTTTGGATTTTTGAATATGTCACCAATTGGTCATTTGGTGGTCATTTCCTCAGTCTGTCTCTGAGCTGTGGCCATTCGAGTAAGTGGCCATTTTTGGGCTGAAACATAAATCATCCATTTATGGCATGAAGGGTCAGTGGTAGGTGTCCAATGTCATTGATGATTTATAGGGGACCTTTTTAGCTGCCAAATGGTACCTTTTCGAGATTTTTTGCGATTAACAGTTTCCTCGTAAATCAAAATTTTGTGAATTTTTTTTGATTGGGTGCTGCTCGTCTTGTGCATGGGTTGGGAGGTCAAAATTGATGTAATCAGTGATCAATGTAATGTTTCTCTAAGGATATGTAATGTCAAGATGAAAAAATTATTACTGGGGTGGAAACGGGTAATTTTTCAGAGAATGTACAGGTTCATGGCATTTAGCATTGAGTGATTCTTCTCAAAATGCTACTGGACATTATTTATCATAAATTATTATAATTTATGTTAATTACGAGGTCTGCTGGGTCATTTAAGTGCCATTTTTGAATATTTGTCAATTGACCATATTTTTCATGGCTATACATGGTGAGCAGTAATACAGGTTATTGGCAAATATTTCATTAATTACTGGATGCTTTCACTAATTCTTTTGGATATCATTAGGGAATATTATTGTCTATTTATTTGCAAAATATCAGATTTTAATCTGCTAAGATCTGCTATGATGGTGACCAAAAACACTCAAAATGTCCATAGAAAGTATTTTTGACCAATTTTGATGACCTTGATATGTGATATCAAAATTGACATCAATATGTGTGAACCTCATCGTCTTTTGTGTTTGTGAACCTTATCCATAGTCCACATGTTTGATTATTTGACATTTGGCATCTTTTTGACAACTTGACATCTTTTGACATTTTCACACATTTAACTTAAACCACCTCAGCCCATCACAGGACTATTTTTTTAAAAAATATTTGGAGGACACATGTCTTTGCAGGTGTACTGTTGCAACCATGCAAAATGGATGGGATAGTACAAGAAGATCTAGTTATGTTCATTTCTTACAATTTCACTGCAACACAAGGATCATGGAGCATGACTGAATATGAACTTTACACACTTTTCATATCAGTCAGAAAACTCATCTACATGATACACAGAGGTGATCAATGTTACAATCAGAACAGACCACAAACTTATGTTTGAAATATTGTCACATACAGCATTACAAGTACAACACACCTCTCGAAAAAAAGAAAGAAAGAAAAGCAGAAATAAACATGGTCCAAACTTGTGCCAAAACATTGGAAGAGGAACACACCACACCGATGCCACCAGAGCCACAAATAAAGGTTTAGGACATCTTCAAAGTGTCAGACAAGAGACAATTAATCTTGAATACAGATAGGATTCTTGATTCTCTTGAACCTGCAAAACTGCAAGAGCTACAGGATAAAGATCAATCAATTGTAAATCTGCAAAAAGCCAGAAAGGCAAGTGTTACAGTGGGCAAAAACAATATACTGAGTTGCACCATTGACCACAAAGGTGGAACAATGCAAGCAATCTTGTTACCTAAGGTACTGACACCATGAATCTTAGCAAGCATTCACAAATTTTGTGGTCACCAGGGAGGAGACCGATGCTTCAACAAAATCACAGCCACATACTTTTGGAATGGAATTAAAAATGACAATTCATTTCAAACTGCAAATGGAATCATTAAATTTAGGCAAATACATGAACCTACACCTGGAACACTGGAAGAACTTGGCAAAAGCACAAGCCTTCAAACACATCCAATCCAGGAACCCCAGTGCAAATGGCAAAATTGAGAATGTGGCCTACCCACTGAGTGCCTACTGCTACTCTGTGATATCTGGTACTTAAGTACTTGTTTATCCATATTCACGGACATGTAACATGACAAGAAGTACTACAATAAATCCAAAAACTGTACAGACAACTCAACGACAATCATAAGTGTTATCTATGTGTACCACCAATATGATCACACTGGTCAGATATTGGTATGTCAATTGAGTACAGTTACTACCTGAGAAACCCATACAGACAGACATATCAATCAGTCGGCAATTTAGAAATAAAAATTTCAAATTGACTCCATAGTGCTACAATACTCCCTAAAATTGTAAGACTGTAAGTTTGTAAGAACCTTTAAATGCTGCTATCTGTGGATCTCTGTGTGAAAATTTGTGGTCACCAGCAGGAAATCACACATTTAATTTTCCCGCGATTCACTGATTCGATACATGAGATCATGTCACGAGTCCAGAATATCAGATCAATATAAGATTTTAATAAGAAGTGTACACATCTCTTTTACCTCGTCAGAGAGATGAGCCAGAAAACGCAAGTCTCCACTCACGTCAATATCACAGTTGTGCTGAATGAGAAGTTTAGCGATCTGAGGTCGATGTCTGTATACGGAAAACATCAACGCAGACATACCTGGAACATTACACCCTTCTCGTGATAAACACATTTCAAGGCACCCGAGTTCAACATTATTTACTACAGGTTAAGATTAACTGAAAGCAATTCCTAAAAAGACCATCGTGAAGACACAAAAAGTTCTTACCATCGTCATCAAGCACATTTGGATCTGCGCCAGCTGCAAGCAACAATTCAGCAGTCTTTACCACGGAAGAAAGTACTGATGCGTGGAGAGCTGTGAATCCTGAAACAGAATAACTAACAAACTATACATCGTTGTGTGTACCAGCGTAATTTACCAATATTCAGTTTCGAGGCAGGGAGTAGTAGTAGAGTGCTGGGCAAAAGGCTCACACAGAGCGAAAGCAAACGCAATTGCGATAACCTTGTGTTTTCCGTATTTTAATATGAAAGGTATTGCTGATAACGTTGTGAAACCATTAGTTATTGATTAGCGCTCGCTTTCACTTCGGGTGAACGAATCTAGTTGACGTGCTGAAGAGGTATACACCACCTGTGGACAGAAGAACCCTTGACCAGACATACTCACCCCTCTTGTCTCTTTGATTCAAGAAAGCCTTATGATTAAGTAGGATCTGCACAATTTCAGAGTAACCTCTTTCAGCGGCCAGAATAAGCGGCGTCATTTTGAAGACCTTCGTCCCCACGTTAATGTCTGCACCTAGTTGAGCTAAAACTCGAACACAATCGGTGTGACGTTTCTCAACAGCTAACAAGAGTGGTGTTCTCCCCTAAATTGAAAATGTAATAGGTGAACTGTCCAACACGCTGTTCTGGCGGCGCACATTCTTACATTGCTTTTTTTAGCCTGGAAAAGAATAGTGAAATTAAACTTAAACCATGATACGGTTTTGAAGAAAAAAATTCTGAACTACCTGAAAGTCCTGTCTTTCAGGCGATGCATTATTATGAAGCAGGTATTTCACGACATCTGGTCGTTCCATAAGTACCGCTTTATGCAGTGGACTTCTAGCAGACACACCTTCCTGGTTCACATCAGAGCCCCATTTTAACAACAGGTCGGCAACCTGAAATCATCAGGACAACGTTGCAGTAATGCATGTGGTAAACAGTACGGATACTGACTTCACTACATTCCACTTCTCTCAAATTTACAATAGCTTAAAATCTTTCTCTGAGTGTTGTTGTATTAAAAAGGGTTCCTTGCCAAGACTTCCTTTAAAGATGACAAACTATTAGTATTTCCTTTATAGGAATTGATATCTTTATTATCCTTCTAGATTACAGCAATACAACTACTTGGTCATCATGGTTCAAGGTGGTAAGCAGTCTATGTCGTGGTCATTCAGTAGCAGCTCTCTCTGTGTCTAGGGGAGTTTTAAGTGGCCTTATATAACAAGCAGAAAGGCGATGGCCAGGAATAGTAACATGTTACTAAAAATAGAGATTGTACCAAATGACCTGGGACAGGATTGGTGGATCTCCCTACAAGGGAGGGCCTTGCTCCATGATGTCACATAATGTATTCATTTGACAAATGACAGTCAAGGATTGTAATATAACAGTATGTGGGAGTTTGTGTGCACATGTGTGTTTGTATGTGCATACCGAGAAGCTCAGTTTGAGATTGAGTTTTTAGATTCAGTTTGAGAATTGGCTCTTAAAAAATCAGGTTTGTTGGCTAACTGGCTGTATTTCCCTTGTCTGTTTACCTGGTTACAGGAAGAAAGTCACTCAGCCAATTCTCAGGAAGAGGCCATTTTGAAAAAAAAAGAGATACATACAGTCGTATTCAATTGACAGTTGGAGCCAATACACTTAAGCATTTTCGGAACGTACTTAAATGTTTTGCCAATTTGAGTGTACTGGTCAATTCAATTAGGTTCTGACTATTCATTAAAGGTGAGAATATTCTTAAAATATCCTTTAAGTGACTTAAATCGTTTAAGTGGAGGCAAGGTGGTACTTTATTTGGCTAATCAACAAATTATCGCCTGGTTACTAGGGATGCAAAAACAATGGCAAAGAGAGTCATTGCGATAGAAATTGCAGGATTTGGAGTTATGGGATTATTTAGAGCCTAAAAAGTGTAAAGGCTCATATGAACAAAAGGATCAAGTAGAATTCTACAAAAATTTGATAGATGATGATGTGGAAGAGGAGAGTAGTAATTCTGAACATTTCTGAAAAAGATACAGATTCAAGCCAAAAACTGTCGAAGCATTATGTTTATTGTTAGGCAAAGAATTAGAACCTGAGGCAATGACAAATCATGCTTTCACTGCTATGCAGAAGTTATTGCGATATTGTGATTTTATGCCACTGGGACACATCAGATTGAAGTTGGAGATGGAGAAGGAGCTTCACAAGCTTCTGTGTCGAGGATAGTGAAGCAAGTGACAAAAGTCTTATCAGATCACATGCAAGATCTTGTTGAATTTACAATAGATCCTGATGTTTTGGAAACAATAAGCAAAGGGTTTTATGGCTTCAATGGAAGTAGATTGCATGATTATTTGTTGCTTGTAATTTTTATTTCAGCTACTTTTGCTTGAGCTGTTTCAACAGTTGAATACAATGCTTTTTAAATGTATATTTTCAGAATTTCCAAATTGTGTTGGAGCCATAGATTCTACTCACATCCCAGTCAGACCACCTAACAAGAATCGAGACCAATTCAAAGATAGGGATGGAGTGTTCTCTTTAAATGTCCAAGCTGTAGTCAACCATCGTGGAGCAGTTACTCATCTCTCTCCAAGGTGGCCGGGGAGTGTACATGATACCAGAATATTAAAAGAAAGTGACCTTCAACAGGTACTGGACATGCATCTTCTAGGAAACAAATATCTGGTTGGAGATCAAAGCTACAAATGCCAAACAAACTTACTGACACCATACCCAACTGAGGATACTCCAAAGAAGGAACATTTTAACATTTCATTATCACAAACACATGTCAAGGTCGAGTGTGTGTTTGGGCAATTAAAATGTAAATTTGCGTGTTTGTCTAAAAGACCCGATTTGAATCCAGAGGATATGGTTAATGTGGTACGGGCCTGTGTATTTCTTTGGAACTTTGGGCTCATAACCAGAGACAACAAAGGGTATAGCCCTGATGAATCTACATAGTTGAAGATCAGCAAAGTCTTAATGACAAAATAACTGACAGTGAAGAAGGAAAAATAGTGCGTGACATAGTGGCAGACTTCTTATGGAAGCACAAGTGAAGAATGACTTAAACTCGGAAACATTTATTTATTTAAACATTTTATGAACAAGAAACAGTATTCTTCAAAGGTCAGAAGAGTCTATGTAAACTTTGATAATTAATCATGTTGAACAAGAGAAAAAGACTGTATATATTAGGAACAAGATTTAAATGGTTACATGTATTTGTGTTAAGTCTGTAAATATTTGTTACAATAAATAGAATAGAACAATGTCATTTTTTATGTTTGTTTCATAAAATAAGTGACAAGAAAGAGTGTGGCTTAATTTATTCAAAATCATCTTGCCACTGGTTTAGCATTTGCCAAAATTTCTTCCTTTTAAGCTCTGTTTGGATTCTCTCACAGGATCCTTCGTACTCAATTACCTTGTTAACTATGCTGTCATCAAACTTCGCATGAGGATACAAATTACGTACAATATCGTACCAAGAATACTAGTGTCGTTCTGAATCCATAGAGAACAACATGCTGAAGGAGAATTTTTGCAAGATAGGGCAGTCCTCCAGTATCATTTTGATAAGCCATGATTGCATAACACCAGAATCTTTGCAATAGATTTCCTTGAGGAAAGGGGCATCAACAACAGTCTGATGTATACTGTATGCAGACACGCACAAGGAGTTATTTTCACACCAGAATCTTTGCAATAGATTTCCTTGAGGAAAGGGGCATCAACAACAGTCTGATGGAGTTATTTTCGCACCTGAAAATTTGCAATCTTTCCAGATACTTTACATTGTGAATCATTGAGTAGGTGGAAAGGTTTGGACAACTAGAGACATTCAGCTGATATTTGGCATATTACACAAAACATTGAGTGTGTACAACAGATTGCTGCCTTCAAAGTTGAGATACACAAGATTTTTCATTCTGAATAATAGAGTGTTAATGGGCATGGTGGTTGGACACTGTGCCTGTGAAAAGACACTCATGTGCTTTATTACTGGCTCATATTTACAAAGCAATGCCAAGATCACCCTAGGTATATAGCAAGAGTCAATTCTCACTGTATGCCATTGGACTCTTCTGCGCCAAACTTCATCCTTATATTGGGGGAAAGCTTCACAAAATTCTAGATGGTCATTCTGTGGGACCCTCTTCAAAATCTCATGTATGACATCAAGAGGCAGATCCTGTGTAATGAAAGAAAACTACTTTTTATCCTCACTAATGTCAATGTTAGAACCCTCTGAATTGCTTAATTCCATCTCATCATCCTAACCCATTGCATATCCATGGTCATCATTGTTAGCAAAATTTGGTTTGGGTAAATTGTATTGGGCACAGACGACTCGCAGAAATTCTTTACAACAAGAAAGAAATGTCATGCCATGTCTATAGAACCTCCTCTCAGATCGTGCCCTTGCTATCTCATTAATCATGAATTGTTTTCTGAGGTGGTCTACCTTTATACGTTTTGGGGGCACATCAAAAAGGTAACCAGGGTATACAGTGTACCCTTTCTTGACCCCTACCATAATATGTTGAGTGGCACTAATGCCATTCTCATTGACTTCTATTTCCTCCTCAGAATCTGAAGGCTCATTTGTGGGTTGCTGTGCAATGGTAATCTTGCGCGGTCTTTTAGGTGTGTGTCCAGATGATCCACTTGCTCCTTTGCCGACCCCCTTGTTTTTGCCTTTCTTCTTTTTCTCTGCAGGTGCAGGTGGGACTCCCAACACTCTGGGACAACTCTGCTAGATCTCCAGTGGGTGGTGGAGTACCATCATCGAAAGTCTCACTTAATTCAGGTGTCTCATCCCCTGCCATAGCAACACTGGGTTTCACTGTAAATAGATTTTGGTAGATTTACTTCATACATCTGACTCATAATGCATGCAAAGCTTATACTTCAGTACCTTTGACATAGTTTACCTGAAATGACTTTGGGCTGCTTCTCTTTGTCTCTCAGTTGTTTCATTTTGATAACCATGTCATCAACACTAACCAGTGCATCTGAAAGTATAATTTTTCATTAAAAAGTACTGTAGAAATTGCTTTCAAAGTAAAATTTGACAGAACATAAAAATAGCATCAATTAGATACCTGAGTTAACCGATTTCTGTAGGTTTGAGGCCTTTGCAACCATTTGAGCACCGCAAGCCCTTGCCAGCTGATCATTGTTATTTGGACCTCTCTTCAATACCATAGTACTATCAGCAGTCTTCTTTGGTAGTATGCTATCGAAGGCTGGTGTCTTGGCATAGATCGTGGCCATTGCTTTCTCAATTTTTGTAAGGTCAGGGGGTTTAGGACCACCTCCAGTCTTATGGACTCATAGATTTCTTAGTTTTTCTTTGGCTGGAAATAAATGCGAAAACTATGTTTCATTGGTTCTAACATTTTACCTTTCACTTTTCAGTGTCATGGCTGACAATTATACATTGGAGTTGAAAGGCACTTTTGTACGTTTAGAGAGGATAATCAAGAGATTTGATACAGTTTGCGAAAAGTCCTGGGACCTTGAAGAAGCTCATTATTTAGTACATTGCCTATTAGACTGTCCAGTACCATCGCGAAGTGAAGAGGAAACTCAACTGTTACAACACTGGCTAGACATCATACACTAATGTCTGCGACATCAAGGAAATTAAGGTAAATAAATTGCCAATGTGTTTCAAGATTGGCCCTTCATTAGAAGAGCCATTTAAAATTACATTGATTTTCTTCAACCACCACAGAGACACATCGATAGCAAGAGCCATGTAAATGGTGAGAGATACGATGTATGCAGTGTCAAACTGTCACGGCCTAGAATACAATGAAACTATTTGTGCCAATTACTGGTGTCATGCCATGGAAAATTGAGAAGATGTGTGCTTCTTATCTTTCTACATGTAACATTTCCTGCTGAAATTAAATTAAGTGTCAATTGAAATGTTTCTCTTCATGTTACATCACTCAAGATACTGTATAATTACACCTGCAATGCAAATAAAAATTTCTAACCTCAATATTTCACCAACATCAAAGTAACCCCTCGGGTATAAGTTTCTTTTTTTTTTAATGGATTCAGTTGTTCAAAGTTTATGAAACTTCACATATGTGTCAAGTCTTCCTAGCATGTTAATATGATGAAAAAAAACAATATGTTAAACAAGCCAATTTTTCATAAAATTAACTTATATAAATTTCCATATTTTCACAATCAGGTCAAAGTTCAAGCTCTCAATTGAACAAGATACAATACGAATTACTGCTAAAAAATAATCCTGCAGGTAAAGCCCCGAAAATGAAGTGTTTTGATGGGAAAAAAGCATATGTTAAACAATAGTTTTTCACAAAATTACTTCAAAGATTATGCTACCCACAGTGGAATTGGAACCAAATACATGCAAATTATCACTTCTCACAACTCAATAGTGCTATTGCAAGCTGTCCAGGGTCTTTTGGAATTTTTATCTTTGATCCTTTGAGTTGAGTTAAATTTACAAGGTTTTCACACCAAATTGCCAAGTTGTTGCTATTAGGACACTCAGATATTGTTACATAAGTCAAATGTCTTAAGGAACATGAAAATATGATTTTTTCCTTGATTCTTACCAAAAAGAATGATAAACAATGTTTTTGTACAGTAACTTTGGAGAAAAGTCATTTTCAGCTACTATATCACAGCTTTAGGTATTACATAACAGCTGAGTGTACCAAGTGACCCTAAAAATTATTAACTGAGATAGTCTAATAGAAAAATGAAGAGAAAAAATTTTTTGAACGTGCCAGAGGCAAAAGAAGAAACAGCACCCCCCATATCTCAGCTATTGGGCATTGCGTCGAAAAATCCTTCGAAGTGTTTCAAGACAGACCTATAGTGAGTCTTTTCATGCTAAAAGTTTCAAATTTGGTGATGGCTCGTTTCACGACCAGACCTGTGAAAATGTAATTTTAAAAAATTGGACCCTGGGGTTTGTAACCTGTCTTACTGAAAATCTTTTTGGAGGGAAAGCATGGCTCAGTGGCAAAATCTTACAATTCCTGAAATTGAAGCAGAAATAGCTAACTGGGACAAGAAAATAGAAAGTCAAAGCTTCTCAGTCAGATCATCAAGGCAACTGATCAATCTGTTCAAAATTGTAATTTTCTGATACCACAAGTCAGCAGAGACATTGCCAGGTGGAGACAACTAAGGGAATATCTGGAACACAGGCTACTTTTGCTTCAATAGGTAGGTACCTTAATTGAACCAAACATGCCCCCTGCCCCAAATATTTATTCCAACATGGTTTTTTTACATGATCGATGTCAAACGCCCCCGTTCTACATGATCTAGATCTGCCCCATACGGTTGTAGCATATTTTCCACAAAAACTCGATTTTTATCACCTGGATCCACCACCAACAACATCTACAGCATTCTCTGACTCCGGGGACATGCCCAGGTACCACTCTTGTAATTTTCTTGTAATTTTAAGTTCGACAGAAGTGATGTTAATTGGCTAGTTTTGAAAGAAAACAAAAAATTGCACATTCACTTTTACCTGGATCCTCAACTGAAAAGCAAAAATCAATTTTTTTTACAACACACAACATCATTCTAAGACACTGTGAACTTAGTTTCGGAAAAAGTTCCGTTTTTGGCCATGTTTTGACACTTTTCATGCTTTTTAAATAGATCTAGTAGATCTACCTTTTTCTTAAAATCTATTTTCAATGCATTCTATGTACATAGCTTTGATCACAATTGACTTACTTCTATATTTTAAGTTGTCAATCTTGGTCTGGATCGAGGCTGCACTCCTTATCACACCAGTCCCATTGTCTGCATTCCACCTGTTGACATCTGTGACCAGTCTCAACCATGCCTGTCTTCTACCTCTTCTGTATTCTGAATTCTTGATGTGGCCAGTCAAATTTTCAAGATTGCTTTCAAGGTGATCAACTATCACACCCAGTTCCCCATCTTTGAACTTCACTGTTCTTTTTGTCTCAGGATCGAAATCATTGGCTTCTTCCTCTCCAAAATTTTCTTCAACACCTTCCCTTGCACCCTCTGGCCCATCAGCATCTCCCTCTGCCTTGTGAACTTGTGAATTTTCATCAAACAAATCATTTTGTGATGCCATTGCATTCGTTCACCTTCAAAATTGTAGCGTGCGAAGAATTGTTGTCTGCAAAGCACTAAGTTTCTTCCTCCTATGTCATGTGTTTGAAGAGTGCCCATTTTCTGGTGATTGTGGTCCTCAAGGTCATCAAATGAATGTACTTATTTCAGAAATTACATTAAAAATCAATTGAATAGTCTACAGGGCTCGGTACTTAAGTAATCTGAAGATGAGTGTGGTCAAAATGAGTGTTTTCACATTCTAAGAGTACTGTTCAGTAATGAGCATTTGAGTACTTTGAATAGAATACGACCCATAAAGTTGCATTTAGGCATAATTTCTCTCAAAATTTAACAAAATTTAAGCAAGTAAGTAGCCAGATTTGTTGTGTATTATTGCTAGAAGAACCAGGAACATCAATTGTGTGTCTGCATGCAGGGGAAAGGCCAAAAATGTAAACCAAAAATTTAGTTAGGAGCATGCCGTGCAACTCAGCTCATTTGTTGACAAACTGTATTTTCCATTTAACAGCATTGCAAAAACAAAAAACAGTTAGTTTGATGACAAGCTGTATCTGAGGAATACAGCTTGTCAGCAAACTGTGTTTTGCATCTCCACAATCATGCTGAGCTGTAATAATTTTCCAGAATAACATGAACTGTTTTTACATCAGAGTTTATCTTTGTGAAATTGGGGTGAATTACGCTCTGTGCTGTGTTGTGCCAGGATCTTGGTCTGTATCTTTGGCTTTGAAAGCAAATTTAATTTGTGGGGGGGCTGTTGGGGTGAGCCTTTTCAGAGTGTGGCTCACTTGGAGGAGACACCATGCCAGGTCAGGGACTGCTGTAAGTACCTTTGTGTAGAAGGGTCCCACAAGTGCTTCACTTATGGGGTCTCTCCAGAAGTGCAGTCCCCAGCAGATTGGGTAGACTCCTGGGGGGACCTTTACCAATAGGTGAGCTTAGTGGTCAACTAAAGTAGGTGATTGTTCTTTCTTTCTTTTTCAGGTGGTAAGTACTCCAAATTGTTAGGTGAGGTGTAGGTTTAATTTTCTAACTTTGTGAGTCCCCCTGTCCCCCTCCAGTGCATTTTAAGACTAATGTACAAAACATATCTTTAATTCTTTTACATTGTATTGTCTTCTTTATTTTCAGATTTCTTGTAATCAATTCTTGTGTTTGTGCCACCTTGTTATTCACCACCACACTGGTGGTTAGTGTGGCCAGCCATTGATTTTAAATGATCACAAGACATTGGAGACACAGACAGAAGAATTAGTATGTAATCTGAACAGTGAACTGAAGGCATTTCAAAATATTCAGACATACAATATTTGTATCAGCAAGGGGGAAGGCCACAGGCTATCCCCTGAACTACAGTGAAATATTCTGTCTCAGGAGTTGTTCTTTTAGCTTGGTTGTGCTCGTATATGATCAGTTCTATGAAAATGTGTAAAATCTTGCTTCCCATCACAACACATTCATGATGCTTTTGGGATGTTTTGGAAGAGTTTTGGAAAGGCTGGCAGATTGGAAAAGAATTGGAAATCTGGATTCTCTGTGTAATGAAAAGTTTTTCCATACTTATTTAAATACCTAAATTAGAACATTTCCTATTTTCATTACTCCAACTTAAAATGAAAACTTGAAATGATGTATTGAAATTTAAATGTTCACAAGACATTGGAGACCTCCAAACCACATTTAAGCACTATTAATTGTATTAAATACCAAAGGATTCACTACAGATTCTTTGTAAGCATTGGCCTTGCAGGGCCAACATTTGAGTGTGACAGAGGCCAATGCTTACTAATACTGAAAGTAATGAAATCTCTCTTGAAAACTCTCCTGGTCTGTATGCCTTTCTCACATGAGCAAACACAATAACAGCTTTCTGACAGAATATTTCACTGCATAAAGACCAGCAGAGGAGAGAGTTTTCAAGAGATTTCATAATGTTCAGTTTTGAATGTGTAATGTATTGTTTCCATGAAAAACTCTTTTCATAACCTTTTCAAAACTAAGGATCATGAACACAGTGTGATGGTGTGTGACAGTATCAATTAATGTCTTTTGTGAAATGTACAGACCAGAAAGAAAGTTTATGAAGATGGACAAAGTTTTGCTTAGGTTCAGTTATTAACATGTGTAATAATTGATTTTGGGGGAAAATTATTTGAGGAAGAAATCAGGGTTTATATCTTGGATGAATGTAATGGAAAGGTTGTTACGGACATTGTCAAATTACAAAGGGATTCTTTTGAAAAAATATTTCTTTCGATCTATACTCCAGATTGTTACTTTTTAAATTGTAACAGTAGGTATGGATGGAGATATTTCATACTTGTTGTTGAAAGAATTGACATGATTATTATAGTAAAAAATGCTCATTGAATCAGCGTTATGAAAAGTTTTCCATAACAAATGGCTATGAAAATGAGTAGACTGTCAAGATTAATATTCATTTTTTCACAAAAAGAGATGGTTTAAATATTTATTTATGACTTGAAATGGTAGACAGGGATGTTATCTTTGAAATCTGTAATGAATTGCTATTTTTCAAAACTTAAACTTGAATATTTTCATATTTTTTATCAGTGTATCGAAAATTTACACAATTTTGTAGAACAGTTCATATGTGTACTTACTATTAAACTATACAGCAAAGAGTGGGAGGGTGTGCTGGTCCTGGAAGGCCAATACATTTATACGAGCAGAGATAACAAGCAAAAAGAACATGTTTTAGATAGAATATTTCACTGCATACAGACCAACCGAGGAGAGAGAGTTCAAGAGAGATTCCACAACATTCATCACTGTCTGAGGTCCCTGATGATTGACTTATCCATTGCCCAATATTGGGCTGGAAAACCTATCAGGCTACCATATAGACCGATCGGGATATAAATATTTGAAAAGTGCATGCATCTCGTTTGCGCAGTTTGATGTCATTTCCAGGTACATTGATCAGGCTACTAAATGAGTAGATCAGGATACATGTATTTGAAAAGTGTGCGCATCTTGTTTGCACAGGGGTGTGATGTCATTTCTGGGGGGAGATTTAAAGCTATCTGATTGGCTAATATTCCAATATGGCAAATGTTTACTTTCATCTCCATGGAGATAATCCAAGATGGCTGCCATATCCTGCATTCTGATTGGTTGATAATCCAATATGGCTGCCATATGCTACATCCTGATTGGCTGATAATCCAAGATGGCTGCCACATTAATTAGAACAATACCTCATTAATTAGAACAATACCTCATTAATTAAAACAATAGTCCTCCTATTGTTCTTTAAACAATAGTCCTCCTATTGTTCTTTAAACAATACCTCATTAATTAAAACAATAGTCCTATTGTTCTTTAAACAATAGCCCTATTGTCCCCTTCCAAGAGGGGTCACATGACCTTTTACCCCCCACAATGCTTGGGCGGAGGAGGGAGGTTTGGGCAGAGATGGAGGCAATAGGGTAAAGTTAGTTGTCATATCCATTAGTATGTGATGGATTGATACATTGCTAAGTATGGTGATGAATAGTCTAATTCATAATGCTCCCAGAGTGGCTGCTAGAGGTCACCAGTGAAGCTGCTTCCCATAGTGGCCACTAGAGGTCATTAGTGAAGCTGCTCCCTATTGAAGCTGGTCCCCATAGTGGCTGCTAGAGGGCACTAGTGCATATTTAAATGAGCAAGGGGGCATTATTTTTATGTATATTTAATGAGCATGGGGATGCTATTTAGGAATTTTTATGAGCATGGGGACACTACTTAGGAATTTTTATGAGCATGGGAATGCTACTTAGGAATTTTTATGAGCATGGGGACGCTTTTTAGGAATTTTAATGAGTGTGGGGATGCTATTTAGGAATTTTAAAGAGCATGATGATGTAATACTTAGACTAATAAAAAGACATTTTCATACATAGTCCAGTCACTTAGTACTACGAGTTCAAGACATCAACATCATTTGTCTCCAATATATTTTGTTTGGATTCAACTACATCTATCTACAGATATGGAAATGTTGGATTTGGATATATACTCAAAAAATTTACCAGGCTTTGAGCATCAGAAAAATTCTAATCCAGCATCTTACATGTATGTACCTACAACACTGGCAGAGTCGAACGTGGAAGCAAATGTGGCAAACAACACATCTCAAATGATTGATTCGTCTAAAACTTTCACTACTCCAATATATAATCCTGCTGCTGCTACCAGCATACTTCAGGCTGCTGTTCAATCTATGAATGCAATCGACAATCAATCTAAAACATAAGAGGTTATTGAATCTGAAAAAGTATGTGATGAAGACATCACAATCAACATTGAGAATAGGCATGACATTCAATCTGCTGCAAACACCAGCATCACGAAAAGTTGTGGGGAAAAAGTCTGTCGTAAGAGGAAGGCTACTACACCTTTTAGAAGATGTGATCCTCCTCCACCGAAACTGCACAAGAACTCTAATAAAAGTTATTTGATTGTGAAGCTTTCACACACTAAATCAGTCACCGTTTCTGAAGATATAGATGGTCTAATGATTCATATGAGGAAAAAAGATTTTACTACACCACCCACACTTGCTGAAATGAAAAGCCTGTTTAAAAACAAGGAGAGATTGGTAGACACAACCCCAGAGTTTCTCCTAGCAGGACAGAAGAAGTGAAATGAAGTGCAAAGTTACCACCAAATGTAAATTTAAAAAAAAAACAACATAAGGACATCATATTTAATATATTTTCAATTACTTGTTTAAATTTAAATTTCATTCTTTTGTAATAGTTTTGAAATGTGTATAGACATAATAAAAATTTCAATTTTAATATAATATATTGTTGTTGTTAATTTATATAGCATACTTTAAAAAATAATTTTTAGAATAGTTCTAGAAAAAAGATTAAACTGAAATTAAACAAGTACATCTCCCCTCCTCCTCCTCAGGTGACATTTGTTTTGAAAATTGAGCATTTAGATTTAAAGTGAGCTGCTGTATATAAAAGCACTAGATTACATCTTTTTACATTTATTAACAATTGTGATGCTGGACAGGTAACATCATGTCACTACAACAAAATACATCTGATACATTAGCTAATGTGTCTGAACCCCTTCTGCCAACCAATCCTATTACACAAAACACTAATGGTGATTTTGTAAAATTCCTAATCATACTTGCTCCAGTTTGGTTTTTAGCTCTGTTTTTAATTTTTCAAGGGGTGGACATAATACTAGGGATGTGGATCCATTGGAAAAGAACAAGACAGAAAGAAATCAGTTGCAACAATTGTGGAAATCAAAAAATCATTCAATTCAGCATACCTTGTGAAGAGTGTGACAACATAGATTAACCCTTCGTGCACCGCAGCAAACTAAAGTCACTTCCACTCTTTTGCCCACATCCTCCAGATGCCACCCAATGAACTGCTTCTGGAATACACATAACTATAATCTTCTGCGGGTCTACTGCACACCACTTTTTAGTATACTTGTTAACCGCAGTCGCATGTTGTGTTTCGCTACTATGTTTACATTACAGCTACTGCCTAGCTG
>JBCAUG010005005.1:0-11394 GCA_038406175.1 Haplosyllis leylae | reverse complement strand
GCTGCCAGAGATAGGTGCCAAGTGCCCAGAGTTCACAGTCGCGCCTGCTTTTATATGAGGCGTGACGTCATAATAGCAAGGTACAAAGGAACGTTCCGGGCTCATCAAGGCGAGAGCCTCTTATTGGCTAGGAGCCCACCACGAGCCCAAAATTTCGGGGCAAAAACCATCAATTAACCACTAAGGTGACTCTAACGAGCCACCGATGAATAAAAGGTTGGTGTGTTGGGATTATTTGCCAAATGGTCTCTGAAGTTAATTTTGCAAGGAACGGAAGAAATTTGAAATTTTGTTTGACCCTGTCTTTTTTGGGCTGAAAATTGATCAATAACTTCTGACAACTGAACACAAAAAAGCTCAAATCACTTCAAACTAGATTTTCAAATCAGTCATTTCTGACTCACTTAATGATATTGTTGCAGCTCCCATTATAATTATTCTAGTAAATTCTGACACCTTGTTAGAACTTACTGAAGAAAACTTGTCTGTCAGAACTACTAATTAGACATAAGTCACAATTTTCTGAGCATGTGATTGTTTTTGTTATTTTCAAACTACTTACAAAGTGAAATATTGAAATGTGGTTATGTCACTTGGATCATATCACAAATACACCATTTTTATTGCAAGAATTAGTTTCATAAGCTCACCCATGGAGGCTGCATGAGTAGAAGTATAAAATTACATGGCAAAGCCAGAGTCAGAATTCGCTGAGCTCTCCGTTTTAGCCCGAAATTGCTCAGAGTGTTTGGAATTAGTCCCAGTTTTTGGCCTTGCCTGGGTCCTTTTTCTGAGAAAAAATCATATTTACTCGTTTGCAGATCGTAGGGTTTCAGTGACTCGCGCAACAACGGACCGCTCATCTACAACAAGGACAATAGTATCTGAAAACATTTTGGAAATCACACAGGCAGCAACACCACAATATGACTCCTGGGAAACTTTAGGTAAAGCAAAGTCCTCCTGCGTGAACGCAAGAGGCATACTGTCCGCGCTGCACAATCGTCCTGGTTCTGTCCTGGCCCGAGGGTACCCCTGTCCTGGCTGAGGGAGAGGTACTCCTGTCCTAGGTTGGGGTACCCCCCTCCAGGCAGGACTTAGAACAGGTCCTTGGATATGACCACTGAAAGGACTGGGGTATCCCCTAGAAAGGACCTGGCACCACAGACCAGGGAAAGGACCTGAAACCAGAGACCATGGGTACTCCATCTCCTTTGGACAGTCACACACCTGTGATAACAGTACCTTCCCCATCCTGCAGATGTGTGCGGTAACAACCTCAGTATGTTCCGCTCCTTAGAACTGCTTTGAAAAGTCAACTGTTGTCATCCTGTGGAAGCCATCTTTGGTTGGCTATGTTAATGGCATTCGTTGCAAAGATTTGGTAAAACTGTTTAAGAGAAAGGCTTATATTTAATTACTGACCCCCTAAAACTGGGTTCGAGTGTCATTTTTTGCTCTGTTCAGAACTGTCAAATACAAGACTGAGTAGTTATCGACTATCTCAAGCTAAATTAGCAGTCATCATGAAATGAAGTCCAAGAATAAGATAACCATTTTACCAACGAATCAAAAATGAAAAAAATAATTATATCCTTACTTTTCCATTGTCTCAGGTGAATGTTTTAACTTCGATGATGAATTTCTATTTTGGAGCAACCTAACAGACTTCAACCCAACCACATGTGTTACCACTCCAAAGACAGATCATATTGAGCCTCTTCTGGAGATGAGAATGAACCTGTCATGTCTCTCAGCTAAAAATATTGAACTCAACAGGATAGCCCCCATAGTTTATATGTACATTATAACCAACATGACTCAGTGTTCTCAAGAAATGTTCTTATTCAGAAAGAAACTGACAGAGTGTGACAAGGAAACTGTAAAATATTGTTCTGTTGTTTCTGCTAATGTGGGTTCCGATGGTGGATGTGAGTTCATGTGTGAATGTGAGCCTGTGGGAGATATATGTCACATATACCTGGCTCAGAGGTTTAAACCACCTTACTTTTCAACTACAATCAATATATGTGATGTTGATATTAATGGAATCTTCTAAATTGCGCATCCAGTGTACATTAGTTCTGTTTGTGAAATATTAACATGATCATATACGATTGGTTCCAGTTGAGACAGTGAATCGCAATCCCTAAAAGTTTCAACTACTGACGCGTCTCTTCCACCACAAAAAGAAAATGGTCTTGTATTCTTACAAAAATCACGTGTAACGTGGAGTATTTGGTTGTGAACCTTAGACAATTGTCCTTAAAATTTTTAAATTATCAGTGGTTCCTTTACTTATCTTTGTAAAATCAGTTATATCTGGTACATGTGTCTGTCTAAATTCCGTGTACACAATTGGACGTTACGGTAGAGTAACAGACAAAGTATTTTGCCTGTAGTTTTGAAGAAAATTATTTTACTTTAATAAAAATCACCCACAAACATATGTAACATTTTGTTGTTAATGCCATTTAACGGATGATGACAGAAGCCAACTGAGGAAGAGAGCTTCGATGTTAAACTGCAATCTATTCCAACCTGCATTATGTCATATGAAATGAAATCAAAACAAAATCAAAAAAGGGAAAACTCCAAGTCTTGTTTCAGTCTTAGCTCAGCCAATGACTTTTCGTAATGGCAATTCTGACTCCCACAAAATTCGTTTCAGTTTTTGCAAACTTCATCATTTCCTGGTTTTCAGTCAAATAAAAACTTAACTGCATCCAGATCTACTGGTCTCAACAGCAGTGTTTTGGGACTTCGTATGCATTAAGCTCCACTTACAGTAGAAAACTTTGCTACTTCTGAATACAGCCATATAAAACAGAAAATAGCCTTAAGAAAGCAGAGCATTGTGGAATTTTTAGTGAACAAAATTAATCTAGTTTTTCCAAAATGGGGAGGTTTTCATCTAATTGGATGAATTAGAAGAATTGGACAGATGCAGTGGTGCATGAAACTGGTGCTTTTTAAAGTTCCCCACAAGCACAGTTGACTCTGTGGTGTAATGGTTAAAGCAGTTGGAATATAAGCAGAAGATCCTGGATTCGAACCCCACTTTTGAAAACTTTCTTTTTGTCCAATTCATCTAATTAGACAAGACTTTTGAAAAAACTCGAATGACTTCAACAACATGAGGCATTCAAATACAACTGCCGCTTCCGAAATGCCTTCACAACATTTATTTGGGATTCCGTGAAGATTTCAGTGGCGGATCTTTCGTAGAGTTCTCGGGAAAAAATTGGTTAAATAATAGGTTGGCGCCCCTCAAGGGGAACCTCCTGGATCCGCCACTAAATTCGTTGTCATGGTCGTGGAACTTTTTTCCACAATGTACTCGAATTCTAAATGTGTGATCCAGTGTACAAAACAATTAGATTACAGATGGAGTTGAAGTTGAAGCAATTTCAGAAATAGTGCACGTAGTAGTCTTTTTATACAGGGTGGAGAGAGTGACCCTTACCTGATCTTGCTGGGAAGCCGATCCGGGATGAGTCCTCCTTCCTCACCAGTCCTTCCTGTTTAGTCCTTCCCACTTGATCCTTCCTGCCGAAAGTATGGACCTCCTTGCTACCCCTGTCAGTGCATCATGCGATATGGGCAAATTGGGAAAAGACAAATACGACTGATAACATTAGCTTCCACAGTACCACGCGTTGTCTGTGATGAGCAGAGAGGAGCTATTTTATGTGGGAGGTCTACCACTATGAAGGTAAATAAGTAAAACTGTTCTGACTTCGCAACCATAGCAACGCATGAGTATATTACTTTGAATGCCACCTGTGCATCAGCGCCTGTCGACTCTATACATAGGTTCATTCTCCTTTCCACTTTTAGTGGAATTTAGTCATGGCCGCAAAGTATAATTAACGTTACAATGACAAACGTTTGTATTATGGCCGATCAAAAAGGAAAGAAGATATGTAAAACTAACGTCGTTTTGAAGCATGTAAAATATTACATGGTAGCTGCAACAAAAGTTTCATTTTGAAGCGTGATTCATTCTCAAGACTATCCAATTCGTCCCAGTTGCAGCTATCTTGATCAACTGTTAATGTGTAATCAGTCTTTCACCATCTGTAGAATGTGGTTTGTGCAATGTTAAGTGCAAATCGATTCTTCGCTAATACATGGATTTTATGTGGTTAACGAATGTAAACCTCTGGTGCATGTGTACTTCCATTCACCTGTCTTAGGTAACTAAAAACTACAAGACGGTGGCTGTACTTGTTTAGTGAAAAGCGGGCCGCAAATTGCCAAGTACAAACTTTGGAGAAAATTTTTCCCCGCATTTCACTTGGCAACTTCCCAGAGATTCCTTACTTCTCCGAGGACATGTGTACTTGATCTAGTAGAAATTCTATGTTTCCCTGACAGATGAACCCTCAAAGAAGATGCCAGGGAAGGAAGTTACCAAGTGAACTTTCCCTGACTTGCCAAGTGAAAAAAGCGGCCCACTCAATTTGTGTCCCGCTTTTTGCTAAACAAGTACAGCCAATCCCATTAACCTGTCCTAGGTAACTAAAGGTCCTATTTGTTGACGGTGAAGAGCCACCGTACAGTGGCATCCTGGGTGTGACGGAGGGAGGGGTTGAGGGGTTGAAATTATGTAAACAAAAGGTCATTATCCAATAATTTTTTCCATCCTAGGGTCACATGTTGGATCCAGGTATGGATTAATTGGTCTCTTTAAGTACCAAGTTCCACCCCTTAAAAGTAATTGGTCTCTGGAATTAATCAAAACAATAACATATACGCCACGGATACCACCATACGGTGACTACTCTCACCGTCAACAAGTACAACCCTTGAGATCTATCGAGGGTTACATGAGGAGTTAGGCGTTCACATCATCTTCCAAGGCCGAGACTAGTATTAAGTAGATGTGTACCCAAGTCGGGATAAATGCATCCAGAACACAAGTCCAGGTATCTAAGGTGCCTTCAACAAAAGAAGCTAGAATGGGTGTCAGTTCGTCAGTATTTTTATTGGTCACTCGTACCTTATTGGATCACGCAGAGCGGTTTTTGCCAAACTTTTTCGGATTTTTTACACAACAGGTGAAGAATTTCAGCAAAGCGACAAGTACGCCATGTGAGGTTCAACCAGCGCCAGGTGAGAATGAAACGAAACAAAAGATGTCAGTTTGGGTGAAGTGGAGGGACCTGTGGCAGTCAAATTGGTCAATCTAGATCTATTTTCTCCAGTCTGGCACTAAATATCAATACTTTTCGCAAGTCTATATGTGGTGGCGCGAAAGGTGGCCCCCTTGATTTCTGTCGGCCCTGAGTGCTTTCAGGCGGGTCTCCCTGTGGACATCCCTTACCCCATGCAGCAAGTGCCTCTCTTGAAGAGGCGGGCCTTTTCTCTTGGAGAGGCAATTTCTCTCTTGTAATGAGATAGGCTTTTCCAGTGCTTGGGAGTCTACACGACTCCATTGGAGCCTTCTGGATCTTCATCCAGAATGCTCCACATATGAGCATTGCGATCCTTATGCGACACATTCCATGTGTCATTGACGTCACAGTTGCTTGGGCATTCCTGACCAAAGAGTGGCTTTCCCGCCACTTGTGTCACACACACTTCACGTGATTGGGGTGCACTTGGCCAATGGAATGTGAGTCCACCCTTAGGCCCATAATGTTCTTTTGCACCTTACATTATGATGTCACACCTAGTATAAAAGCTGGCACAACTCTGCCCCAAGCACACTTGTACACTGGCAATTGATGCAGAAGCATCGGTTACTGGTATTCACAGTCACAGAGACTTAAGGCTCTCCTGTAGGTTGGGCAGCCACTTCAATTGGAGCTGCTGCCTCCTTGTTATTGACCTCAATTCATTTACTCGGTGATCAAGCTGCCGCCGGACCTGTGTACCCACCACCACCTTATGGTAGGAGGTTTGTAGTTTAGCGACTTTTAGCTAAAGCTGGCTGCCTCTCCTCTGTGGGGAGAGGCTTGTGCAAGGTGGAAGGCCACAAGGTGTTCCTCCGCGCCTTTGTGGCTTGACATATATCTAGGTCTAAAATTTTTCCAATTCGAAATCTAGATATATTTTCTCAATCTAGCTCTAAATGTAAATATAAATACTTTTCCCAGCTTGTCCCTATCCATTGCATGACATAACTTATATAGTCTCCTTAAAAACGTTATTACCGATCGCGTACTTATTGCGAGGGAAGGTAATGTTTTCACTCGTTTGTGTAATTCTGTTTCCAGGGGCTGGGGGGTACTTCCTGTTCAGGTAATGTCCGGAGGAAGGGCGATGGTACATCATGTCATGGTCCTAACCTGATGACCCTATCCCCCTAGCTAGGTCTGGTCCTGCCTGGAAGGGGTATACACTGACCCTTCCTCCTCCAGGATTGGTACAACCTGAGTGGGGGAGGGAGGGGAGAAGAGAGAGTATCCCGATCAAGTGGGCCTACCACCCCCATCCCCTGCTAAATCTGATCTGGCATGGTGAGAATTGGATTGTAGTCAGTATTGTCTCGTAATTTATTGTATGGGGGGTCTACGAAGCAACTTTCTGAGTTTTATTAGGGGTGGGTGGGGGGGGGGGTTATGAAGTTACTTTTATAGAACCCTCCTTGAAGATGGTACCATCTTGATTTTACGGGCTTTTTGGTAACGTTTTTGTTCCTCACTGTTCTGTGTAAGGCTCCGTTTACACCAAGCGTCAGCGTCAACCGAGAGTCAACGCTGCGATGATGCTTGCGACAAACCTCTCATTGACCACAATGGAGTCACTGCAAAATGGGTTTCAACCCCATTCTGGAGCCAGTGTTTTTGTTTCCATTAATTTCAAGGAGAGCTGTCCGTATGAAGTGAAATGTGTCTCACTTCGAAGCGATGTAAAATATGAGGAATATCTCCGAATTAAACAGCAAAAGTTTTACCTTTTGATTTAATTTGTACAGGGTACGAAAAGCTAACGTAACTGTGACTCACAAGGTTTTCTTAATTTTCTAGTGACTGAGAACATGTGCGAGAAGGTTTTTTTCAGTTAAGTATATTCTTCTAGTCACCGCGGGGTCTGATGTTTCTTTTCTTCTTTTGGGAAGGATCAGTTAGGGAAGAGTCTCCTGTCCTTCTCTCTCCCACTCTCTTGAAGGTGACAATTCAGTGAGGTTGCTCACAAACAGCAACTCGAGTTTGATCAAGTAAAAAAGACGTAGACCTAACGTTATCATTTTGTGAATCTTTCTGGAGAACGCGATGGAATACCTGTCCTTTTTCTTTATCCATTGAACTATCTACAAATCTCAAATATGAATCTCTTAAGTATTAATCTTTAAGATGATCATATTTTGCATCGAGGTATCAAGAAACTTATCTGCTGGTGAGAATATAACTAACTGCAAAATGTTTCATTTAAAAGACATACAGTAACCGGATACATATTCGTGAAAGTAAAAATCATAAATCTTCGTAGGGTACAAATACTGTTTGTTCTCAGTTTGTGGACAAGGTTTTACAATAAAAAAGTGTCGAATGTTTTAAGGTTTTAACTCGGTGATACTAAAACATGTGAATATGACGATAAAAAACCAGGTTGTAATCGATAAGCCAAATCAATCGAGTTTTCCCTAAATTATGCAAAGTTGCGGCAAAATCTTATACGGGAGGCAATAAGTTCAGCAATTAAAATTGTCACCAGTGGGGACAGAACCTAGGATCTCTTGTATTGTACTCTGATGCCTTGCTAACTGTGATAAGTTGACATTTGGTTGTTGGTCTGATTCCCTGAAAGTTTTTACATGCTCTATTGATACTCGAAATGATCCAAGTGCAGAAAGTGCAGTGAATTGGTAACGTACATTCGAGTTTTCCATAATTATACAATGTTGCCAGTTCTGCCAGATCTGGGAGATCTGGCATTTTTGTGTTTCAGTTTAAGTTTTATTTTCTCATACATATCTTGATTTGTCAATTCTTTTAATACATATCATTAATTTAAATTTTGTGTGGCATACCCTACCAAATTTATCAGTGACTATAACAAATTTAACATCAGAAAAATAAGGAAAGAAGTAATTGCCAGATCTGTCAACTTTGTGATGCTGGCAATTTAGGAAAAACCGGATTGCTGACCCCCAAAAAGTTTGGTCTGAGGTCAGTAAGAAGATGAAAGATGAAGATGAATCATTGAACTGTATCACCGGTCTGCAAAACAGATATGAAAAACACAGAACGTTGTTGTTAGCAGCTGTTTTGATTTTTGGTGGATAGGTCATCTGACATCAACCGAACAGGGATATTTTTCAAAACTGGTATCTATGTGTTACATGTAAATCATATTCCGTCTAAATTGACTTCAGGTAGTTTTTCATTTCACACTATTTTACAGACAAAGATTCCAAAACTAGTGAGCACACATAAACGACTTCGGACTCACAATGCACTGATTGCAAGATCCAGACCCACTGGAGACGATTTTGAATCGATTTTGTTGTCGCCCCCGTATGCCAATTTTGTATAATTTAGGGAAACTCGATTGTTAGCATTGTGATCTGTTTGGGTTATTCCGAATCTGGAATTCAATATGGAAGACATTCGAGTTTTTCTATTATTCGTTATTTTCTGCCAAACCCTGTAAGCATTGACGGAAAAGAACAAAATAAAAAAATATCCCCCGTCAGGATTGAGCTCAAGACCCCTGATCATCATACCAATACTCTACTAACTGAGCTATGTCAACATTTAGTCAAAAGTCATAATCTTCGTGAGCTTTAGGTCATGTTCTGTTGATTCTAGAAATGATCAAAGTCCAAAATGTGAAGTGATGCATGAAACAAAGTTCAGTTCAGAGATATTCTGCTCAACACATACCTGCTCAGCACAGTCAGTAGAGAGAGTTTAGATAGAGTGATGTTTTAAGAGGTCCTGGGTTCAATGACTACAAGGGGCAATTTTTCAGTTAGCTTTTTTCCGTCAATGCTGGCAGGATTCTGTCAGGATTTGACCGAAAATGACGAATTCCAGAAAAATGGCGATTCTAAAAAACACATCTGATTAACATTTTCATTACAGCATATCTAGGGCTCCGTTCAAATTGAGCGTTAGCATTGGCGGACATCGCTAATGATGGGCGTTCTGTGCATATCTCACCGGTGTCCGCTAAGAAGTTTGGTATTGTTAACGCTAACGCCATTGCTAAGATACCACTGTGAGCAGACCGTAAGAGATCTAAAAGTGATTATCCACTCTTTACTTTTGTAGATTTCAAAATACTGATGTCTACAAGCAAAACGTTGGTCGCCTAGAAACCATGTCAGTTGTACAACTTAAATTGTGGTAATTCTTAATATTAACACTTATTTCTTTCAGGTTTTCCAATTTTGAAATTTAACGTTTTATGTCATATGATAAATGAATTCACGTCCACTCAGAAAATTTTTTTCTCTCAATAAAAGGTGAGGAAACCAATGTGAAGAAGAACGTTCTGAAAATAACATTACGTTTGACCCTCCGAAACTCATTTATCCTTAATTTCGCTGATCTGAGGAATACTTGTGATTTGATGTGGCACCGGGCTGGATTGGTGAAAGTGCCATTTCTAACACAAGACATCACGACTTTACCAGTGCTTGACTTTTGCAACTTATTTCCATAAATGAGTGGAGACGACTTTGTTAAATTGTCGGATGTAATGGTGTTTTCCCAGAGTATGCAAAACCATCTCCTGAGGTGGATAAATTGTAGAAATGGGTGTAGAAGGTGACGATCGTGTACAAAAGTGCAGCGCGCGGCAGAAATGAGTGTCACTGGTTCGTAGATTTCGTGTATCTTTGCTAAGTTGTACATTCACATCATGGCACCATGAAATAAAATGACGTCACAATTGAACACATTACCTGATTGGTCTCTTAAATTTCCATAGAATTTCCCCCGAATGTTACAGGCACCCCTAATAAATAATTCTCAACGAGTCTACGATAAGTTACGCCTTAGATTAAAATTGAGCAATTTCTTCTTTATCGTCTACTTTTTTTTTTTGCAAAAACAGCCGTTTATTTCGTTTTGGTTACATTTGTCTCTTAAAGATACTCATTATTTAATCAATTTCGTTCCACTTTTTACATGCTTGTTTAATTTACTATTTCTTATCGCAATAACTTTCTCCATTGACCTTATTTTACTAATTTCACTGATAAGCTCATTAAAGTTCAACTCTTTCTGGAAACATCGTTGTCCGTAGATATTGCTTAGTTACCAAGCATAAAAAGTTTTTGATGTGCTTGGGGTTGTCCGCTACATTTTCATTTTTAATAATTGCATTAGCACTGAAGGCCGCGGGGTCGGTAGAGTATACATTCATATGCACATCTAGACTTTCCCAAATTTTTGTTACATATTTACACTTTACAAAAAGGTGTACGTACTTTTCTCTTTCTTTGTTATAGAAGCTACATTTATCACTTTCCTTAATTTTCCAATGTTTTAGGTGAATGTTTGTGATAATCGCTCTATGTAGTAATCTATACTGAAAACTTCTGTACTTAGCCACGTTGGTGACTTTGTAAATATTATCAAAAGCAGCTAAAAAACAGTCATAGTCTACATCAACCTCCAGTTCATTCTCCCACGCTTCTGCCTTTGGAATAAGAAGTAGCCTATTTTCTGTCAGATTCTCATAAACAACTCTTGGAGTCCCGATGCTTGCTGCTCTGAATTCCACACCAGGATCACAGCGTTTAGCAGCTTTTTTAATATTGCTTGGGATTGCTGCAACCAGCATATTTACGTCCATAGCAGATAACGCATAACACTCACGTAGCTCATTTGCTGTTCTTTATCGTCTACTTTCCAGTTCGACTAAAATACCTATAATAAACATAAACTGATTTTCCTTAACCAATCATTACAAGAGTTTTGACAACTTTCTGTAAAGTGTAAAACCTCTAGCAAAATACCTTTTAAAATGACAATACATGTTAGGTTTGACCAGCTAAAGAATACAACTTTCAATGAGCACATTTTGCAGTCATGATCAGAATTAGTATTGTGGCAACAGTAAAACATTTGTGACGGAAAAATATTGACTTGGACACTTCGTTATAAATGCAGATGTTTTATGCTAAAGACAAAAATATAAAATGCAATTGATAGGAATTATCACAATTAAAACTCAGACGGGGAAATGAAAGGAATCATAAATGTTCATTTTTTAAAAAATTAGATTGTGGTTTAGCCATAGATAATGTTCGCGCATACATTTTTGAAATGTTTTAGCATCAAATCGACAAATGCCAATATGGCTGTCAACCATATCATGTTAACATCTTACTTAAGTCAAGTAATATCAAGTATTTAAAACAAGAAAGTCCTCCTGCGTGAACGCAAGAGGCATACCGCCCGCCATGTAGCAAAGTGGAGGAAAAAAAAC
>JBCAUG010004994.1:0-11394 GCA_038406175.1 Haplosyllis leylae | reverse complement strand
ACCTGTGTAGAGGCCTGGATGGATTCATCAGCCTACCCTGGCTGGGCATTAATCATAAAGCACATTTATCATATATATCATTTATCATTCTTATGGTTGTGCGCAACTTGGGATTCTAGTCCCTTTCAGACTTAAATAGGGATCTCTTATCATTACGGACAGTTCGGAACATAACCGTCAGATTGCATTATTTTGTGTGACGAAAAATTTAATCGTAGATCTAAATCAGTACCGGTATCATCAATCTTAACCAATAATACACGAAAGTGTAATCCTGTTCTTGCGAATTCTTCACAAAAGATTGGAATATACTTTTTAATCGCACCTGCTTTAATAAAGCAGACCCACTTATCTTCTCACTATGGTGTCTGTTTGTTTGTAGAAAGAGATTTTTAATTTTAACTATTGACACCAGATGGCTTACAAAACAGATTTTAAATTTTGACACTAGAAGGCTCACAGGACTGATTTCAAATATTTACACTGGATGGCTCTTTTCTTTTATTTATTTACCTTTTTTTGTTAAATGACACTACATATGCTTACAGAAGAACGCTTTATGCTTAAAACTTAGTATTACTTGATATTACTATAACTTAGTATGTGTGCGACACAATGCTGATAAGCATTCTTGTTAGTTTTACTGTTCTGCCAATATCGAACATTACCGTATGGTTTCCTCGATGTTTTGAAGAAATTTTCTAAGGAATCCAAAATTCCATCTTTTGTTTTGTTAAAGGTAAAGGCCACGAATTTTTCAGAATAAAAACGAAAAATTATTTTAAAATGTCCTTAAATCACTAGAAATGGTAACATTTGCAAATTCCTTACGTGTTTTTAACATTTACATACCTTTTTAAAACAAGCGAGCGCCGTAAAGAAGTCCTTTTAAAAATTAGACGAAGGTTTCACAAAGCGAAAAGACAGCTTGAAAGCGGTTTTTATGGAGCATTAAATTATCAACAGGCACGCTTTGATCTTTCCAGCTTATACAAGAGCGAATAGATTTTAATACTTCCTCCCATGTAATTTACATTTAGCTTAACTCTGATGAAAATTGAGACAAATGAATGAGTTTAGGGATAGATCTTTGTCTGACATGCACAGGTTGTATTGGAATATACTAATGTTGCTTTTAACCAGAATTCAGGTAAGAGTAACAATGGAGGTGACGAACAAAAGAAGCTGACACGAAACTTTGCCCCAGGCGCCTCAGGTGAGGATCCCTGTAAGAAGCCTGTTATGCCATTACAGACAGCAGAAAGAAATGCCAAACTTTGTGTCTAATTGGCGAAAAAAGTGAGCTATATAAGAAGCTCAATCTGTGTCTATGCGTTTTTAAGTCTTCCTTCCGCCGGCATAACAAGGAATGACTACGAAAATAAGCTGTTGCAGTCTTATGTCTAAGATACTCTTTCAAAATCGATTATCTTTTTTGGAGGTTTCGATGTAGATACCCCAGTGCACAGTTTTCTTATGTTCTTCAAGCCGCCTGTGTCTCGGTGTCAGAAGTAGGTAGATATTTTTAATCAACAGCTCCCGGATGCTTTGTTATGGAACCCGTGTGATCTTTTGATCAAAGAAAGGAACTCCTATTACAAATGGATTGTGGAAACTTTTCCTCTTCACTCAGTGTTCAGCAGTTAGAGGTGGAAAGTTGCACACACTACTATTTATAGTTGTATTATTTCTTGCATTATTAATCAGACACATTTAACACCAGAAGAGTGGATTATGTCTTTCAACTTGTGTGAACTAGCGAGATATAAGAGATGAATGTATAATACATCTCTTCAGTACCTGTCGAGATAAGCAAACGTTTGGTGTCGAAGAGGTATTAGAACTTCCTATTAAGCATGGCAAATACGGATATAACACCGAGAACGTCAATTAGCAGAACTCCCAGGAGTTCAATCAAAAGGACTTCGTTCAAACGACGATCAAGTGGCCGATCACCACGGGTTTCGACCAGTACCTGCAGCGAAGCGGACAATTCAATCTTATACCAACAGTGGTCACCAATTTTGGGAGGATCGGGTTATTCGCTCAGTAGGTCATGCCGAACCAGTTTCTCCAGATCAAGATCCACCATGTCGAGATCAAGTATAGCTCGTTCACCAACAACGCCGAACGTACCGAACTTACCGAACGTAACAAGCGAGGTTGACGACGATGACAGCTGCGGTGACGATGACGTCCTGGTAGAGGTTGACGATCCAGGTATAGAGAGATAATAATACATAAATTCTATTGTCTACTTTATCCCAGAAAAGCATTTCATAATCTTCGCTGTTGTCTTTGTTGCTGAGCATAACAGCTCCAAATGATACAATGAATTTTTTTTCTTTTAAAATATTCAACCTTTTGTTTCCAACTTTTTGACGTTCGGTTTCTAATTTTTGACATTGCGCACGATGCCAGTTTTTTTTCTGCAGAAGCACTAATTAACGGTGTCAAGTAAAATGTCAGATCCTAATTACACAATACGCTACATTACTGAATAATAAATTAGTTTCAGTGACAAAGACTGTGCATCATATGTCACTGCGATGATTAGTGCAATAACAAATATATACTTCATTGCCAGTTTTTTGTGACTTGTACACATAAAATTTGGCAATGTCTGACAAAAATGACTCATCAATGAAGTGATCTCCTCTTCATTCTTCAAATGTCAGAACTATAATTCAACTGCTAAACTTTGAAAGCGCCAAGTCTTCCAAGGGAACCGTTGCCAATCAATAATCAATCGCACTTTAACGGAGGTCAATGCGAATTAGTGTCTTAAAATTATGTCCATAATTGTATATGCACTAAAGTCATCAGCAAGACATTTAAGGTTACGAAGTGAATGCCCATTGGCCATGTTAAGAGTAATAATTTTCATGCCGATTATTTCACCATGGAGAAAATAAAACACTACAAATAATTTGCATCAATTGTAAGGGAGGTAAATGTGTGAGAGTTAAAAATTATCTATATTTTGGAATAAAATAGTCATTCTAGTTTATATTGTTCTGAAAAACTGAAGACCTTCCAGAATTATTGAAGAATCGAAGCATTCAACACACACTTTACTAATTTTTTTTTTTTTTACTCCGTGCCAAAGACCTGTTTGAGAGAAGCTAAATTTTCAAGAAAGTGGAAAGGATTGCATGACCAAAAGCTCTTGTCGGAACACATTTCTGATAACTTGAGGAAAATCACTTCTTTGAAGTCGAAGCCAACATTTTCGTTCACAGACTTCAGATAAAACCGGTCGATGTACACGAATATTGATACTCAAGTATTTGTACCACCAGGATGAGAGTGGAAAGAAGAGAAAGATTTTTAAGCCACTCTTGTTGTTCACAGAAGAATCGTATGTTTTCTGGATACACATGAATTAAACTGGATTTAAAGACAATTTATCAGAGATGGTTAACAATGCTATTTGAGCGGAGTAAAGTTCATTTGTTGGGCAGAGGCAAACTTCAGAAGGTTTCCTGCAAAGGGTCATCGCATGCGACATTTGACAAAAATTGTTACAAATGTCGAGGTATTGGAATCACGCCATTCATCAAACATCAGTGGTCACCTATTCTCGGCGGGTCAGCAAATACCAAAGACCTGTTCTTCAGACAAAAGGAAATAATTCTCGCAGTGCAAAATACAGGTAGAGATTTGATGTAATATACTCAATGTGCCTCATGAGATAGACATCTTTTTGTGTCTAATAACAAATTGATTTTGGATAATGTGCATCAGAATGTTTTTTGCCATAAAGAAGCTGGTTCCCTACTTCAGCGTCATCGGGTGTAGATGTATTCAGTAACTTTCATGTAGGTGAGACATTATGAAGATGCATCCAAGTAGCTTATTTTGCTTTATCTTTCTTCAACTTGTTCTTTGCTGCTACACTTACGCTCTTATGTGGCGATGATAAATTTTGTTCCAGCGAAAAAAAAAAAGATTTTCTTTTTTCAGGAAGATTCTCCATCATACCTTTCATGCATCTGTGTTCAACGTCTAAATTCCGTTTAGGTGAATCAAATATTAACTACCTATGTCTAAAAATAGTACCATCCCACTTAATTCTATCGGTAATTACCTGGGACGTTTGGTTTAATTTATATGCAGCTGACAACTCTGTCGAAGGGTGTTAATTGGTAGTCCATCTGCAGAAAGGAAAGATGTTGGGTCTCGAGACAACTTAACCTTAAGACATTAAGTGTAGCTTTTCAGTTTAAAGACAACGTGAAAGTTTAATATTGACAAGCAATTGCTTTCAATTGCGAGGTGTTGGGTTAAATCGTCAGGCTTAAAATAGTACTTCCTAACAAATGTTTATCTCAAATACGCAAGGGGAATCTGAAAATAGTAGTTGAGAAAACATAGCAGTGTTGTACTGAACAAGAGCGGACAATTGTTTTCTTTAATCTTGTCTTAGGAATTAAACTTCTAAGAGTACACATTTGTGGGTGTGTTGTTATCGCACTTAATTTCTCTGCATAATGTTACAGAATGCTACAAAGACATAAATAAACTTTTTATCCCTTTTTGAGAAAATTAGATTTTCAAAAGTGCCAACAAGCTCTTGAAAAATTAATTATCTGTAAACTAGGCTGATCAAAATTTTTCATAAGACTTAATAAAGGTTGCGACCATTCACTCAAGAAAGCCTCTCACTTGAAATCGACCCACTACCGTGAGGCAGTAGTAAGACATACTAAGGGAATATTGCAGATAACAGGTTGCAGATAACTGACAAAAATGTCATAGAATTTCTTTGACAATTTAGTGGACATCTGCAACGTATGGGTGAAATCCAGAGAGCTTGAAATCACCAAGGTCTGTTTTTCCCCGAGACCAAGAAACCAAATAAATGTACTGTGTACTGCTAAGAATAGACAATGTTTTCAGTTTGTGAAACCGTATTCACGTGTACCAGCTGCTGCTGGTGTGGGATCTGCACACAATGAATGAATAAGTTATGCGGTAATTTGGGTTAATAGTAGTCAGTAGTTCAAGTGTAATCCTGACCAAGTGGAACAATAGAACAGGGATTAAATCCCTAAATTTGGTTCGGTTACCACAGTACATTTTAATAAACCGCCTTTGTATGTATATAGATGGCGAGTGACCTGTTCATAGCCTTGAAAGCTCTCATTGTCCGTTACTGAAAGCGAGCACAATTCACATTCATATTTAATTGGTACATGGCCAGAGTAACCTATCTCGTGGAATATTGAAACAGAATATTTGACGTTACTCCAAAAGCGTAGTACGAGGTGGGAGTAGGATAATGCATTGGGCTCTCATTTACCAAAGGGGAACTTGGATGTTTGCATTTTGACAGAAAAAGACCCATCCTTTCTCTTTTGTGTGGAGTTTGGGTCTGATACGAGAAATCAAAATATTTGAGTTTGCACGTAAACGGGCGCGGATCCAAAAGCTGTTCACATGAAAAGAATTCATGATAATGCAGTTATTTATATTCTTTAAGTGTCTAGGCCATAACCGAAAGGCTATTTATTATGCCGCATTATCATTTTTGCACTCGAAAATAATTTCAACGTAACAGTTAATGTTGAAAGATTTACTGGCTGAAGCCTGCCAATTTGGTTCCAGCAGTTTTAAGGTAACCATGGAATCATGCTACCTTTAAAATTATCAGCCATCCAGAGCGTTTAGATTCGTTGTTAGCAGTCCGGATATCCTTCCAGTGGAAATGGGCGACACTTGGTGATTTTGATTGCAGGTATTGTGTTGTTGCAAGGAGGATAAACTCTTCACTCTCATTACGAAGATTGTTTCGTAAGTGGACGACAAAGTAATGCAAACCTCCTGGAGTGACCCAAGGATTTGGTGCCCATATCTCATCAGGACAACGCACTTAACGAAGCTGCTTTCATTGCAGGAGTATAAATACCATATTCAGCAGACTTCCCTGGTGAATACCTATGACCATCACGGAGTTTTATTATTTTTGTATTATCCAATCATTTAATTACTGACTGAATAATGGCATCTGTAAGAAAGACATCTTCGTTAATGGACTCGGGAAGAAGCTACGTTGATGTATTAACCTGGTGGCAGCAGTGGAATTGTAATGAGCTGCCTACACTGTTTGATTGGTAGAAACTCCGTTCACATGTTTGTAAATAATGCACAATCAATCGACAACTACCAAGAAATCAACAGCTGAATTGTGTGAGCAAGTTTAAATTCAATTAGATCTAAGTTTTTAAACTACTGAATGATGGAAATTGAATTATACAGGAGGTCAAGTGTGAGGGCGGATTACTAAGGCGGGACATTCTTCAACGTTTCTAAAATGGATGACGAAAAGAGGAGGGCCTCATTCAGTGTCTTTCAATTTGCGGGTAAATCACCCAGATCATCGTTGAGTGTTTCACCAAGACCTTCCATCAGCAGATCAGCAAGGGCGTCATTCAGTAGGTCACATCGGGGCTCCACGGTTGCACTCGAAGATGTTTTAGACAATATAAACTGGTCACCCATTTTGGGAGGTTCCAGATATTCAGTCAACAGATCAAGTATCTCCAGATCTTCAAATGCTTCAGTGAAGCATGATGTGATTATAACAATAGAAAATGCAGGTAAATGTTCAGCATTTGGTATTAATCGTGCACTAACATTGACTTTTTATCATTTTTATGTTGTTACGCTCTTCAGGCACAAGTAGAGCTCAGCACTTGGCAATACTTTTTAATTTTGATATCAGATTTGTACTTATGAACGCTAAAATGCGATACAATTTTCACGTGTAACGAATGTGAACGAATCAACAATGTGAGATCTTTTGATTGTGGACAAATTAATATTTTTATTTAGGAAGAAAAATTGAAATTATGAACAGATTTAGCAAATGGTGGCACTTTAATTTATCACCCACCTGTTTGATAGGACTTTGATGCAAAGCAGAGCTGTTGGCAATTTTCTTCATTGATTTGTCCATTGCGTGCGTGGATGTGTGTTTCGAGTTAAAGCGTATCTTTCTTAAGGTTTCGCCAATTAGTCGAGTCCCTTTGCTGCATATATTCGGTTGGTACAGGTTAAATTGGTTCAGAAGAGCAATTTTATCTTCAGAAATGTGATGTTGGCTCAATCAGCAGGCTCCAGCTTATATGCACACGGCTTTGTTGCTTGGAACAGCTGGAAGTCTTGATAAAATTCAATTCTAGCAAATATTACAGGGCAGCCGCTTTACACGGTGAATGGATTGAGTACTGACCTGAAAAGGATATCAACAACTTGGTGCAAAATAAAGTTAATGAAGGAAGTAAACCGTCGATATTGAATCAATCGTTAACAGAAAATCAACCTGAACCATTGTGTTCATGACATTACCTTTCTTTTCTCTGAATAAAATCATTACATTAATCAGTAAAACAAACTCATAAAAGTAATATTGATCGTTGTTTTCGCAGATAGACGCCTTTATTCTTGATTGGCGTTTTCACCCTGTTGCATTGGTGTGTGTACTAATGAAACCAATTCCAAAGGTTGTGACCGAAAATTTCTAGATAGACTGTATTTGAGAACAGCTATGATTAATTGATTAGAGTTAATGGTAAAATGACTTAATTGGAATCAATTATTAGAATATGAAATGACCAGGACAAAAAGAAAATCAATTTTGTGGAGAACCACATAAACATTGCAATAGATCAAATGTTTTTAAAACCGACGGCACGAAAACGTCCATATCATCCCCAAGGTATAGCCAACAGTTTCTAAAAATAGCGCAACTTACGTATGTACCACTGTACCATCTAGTCAGGTTGAAACGTATGAACTAAATGTAACAGATAAATTGAATTACGTCGCCCAGTTACCATGATATGAGGTCTGTAGTACTGAAGTTAACTCTATTAAGTAGTCGATAGACCATATTCTGACGTTTCCATCCGATAACTCGTCATCCGCTACTTGCTTAGAGCTACATTAAATTTTAGCTATATCAATTGATAATGTGAAAGTCTATTTATGGGAAAGTGTGCGCACTCAAAGCGGAGTGACAAAGTGGTTTTCCGATTGGGAGCAATTATTGTTCGCAATAATTCGTAGTTTCAGGTCCCTCACAGTAGGGTTCATAAAAGGTGAGGAAAATAACCAAAAGTAGTATAGCTCAGCATGTAGAAATTGTGCAGCCACATAGTGTGAACAGACGGTGATGTTATACTTTTAAAAATGAAAATGGTTGAAGACCTGAAAATCTATTGGAATCTAATTGATGTACTCTTATTGTTCTATTTCTTCCCGTGCCACTTGTCACTACGAAATCCAATCAAGCTGCATGATAGCAGAAAAATCTACTCGAGAGGTAAAAGATATGGCAGAGTTCATCATTCGCAGCTCGGCAGTCAGCTTTCGTTCAGTTAGGATTGCTGAAAAATCTTGTACTTCCTGACAACGTATCATCTAAGCCGTTTGAGGTGGTTCAAGATTATTTTCGAGGGAAATGTCTGGAGACAGTGTAAGGTGCGCGTTCTGCGTACCTCTTTACGTAAGTAAAGAGTAATCGTGGGTTCATTGGATGTGCATTTATTCTACTCTGGCCCTATTAGCAGTGCGCTTTATATATACGGGTATATAGTGGCCTCCTATTGGCCGGTGTATTACGGGTCTAGGGTATGGGTGGAGCCCTCCCTATAGGTGCTCAGGCATGTGTCGTACCCTGCATGGGGGGGTCTTATTTGAGGCAAAAAATGGTAAACTTCTGAAAGTAATTTAGCGTTTTTCGTTTCTGAATTTCTAAAACCATATATTGCGAAGCGCACGCATTTGGATTTATCACCAGAGATTTATAGAATGACAAGATAAAGTTGCGTAGGACATTTTTCAGAAACAGTTGTGAATTTGTAAAACAAAGTGAAAGTAAGTAACATCAATAACAATTCAAAGCATAAAGTTATACATGTAAGTGTCTATGCTATGAGCATGTAATTACAATTAAAATATATCTTATTTTTAAAACTATAACGGTATCACGAATACATGTATGTCTGACATTTCTGCTTCCTCTATGTCATCTTGACATCATGACATAAGAAACATCTGTGCAATGAAAGAGAACAATAGAAACGAGTTATGCTTTTAGGACACAATACATAGTTATAAAACATATTATGACAATAAGGGAATGATGTTGGCAATTGGTTGGTATTTTATCAACGAACAGATCAACGGGCTGTTTTTAGTAGGAATTATCATGGGTTTGACCTGTACTTCCAAGTAAGTCATACAGGGTCGATAATTTGTTTAGAAACAATCCTTATTTTATAAGAGAAAACGAAAATTTTCTGTGTGCATACCAGTAAATATATATATAATAACCATGTCTTATAAGACCTGTACAAAAGGAAACAGGTGATGCACAGTTATGCAATTCCGATGTAATTCTATGTAAGTGGAATTACTATTGCCATGAATCTTTTACCATAGCCATTCTGGAATTGGTTCCTACTAATCTGGACTATGATTGGAACCTCTGGATCTGGGGTACGAAGAGTGAAGTTTCATTAAGGTCAATACTGTTATCATGTATGGTTGCAATATACCTTACAGAAGAACTTTGCGTAATTACAGATGTGTTATCAACATTTGCGCCTTATAAGGAATTGTGAAGAATTATGAAGAATTATCCTGAGACTTGTTCATATTTTTTTTTAAAAAATGTTTACGAAACACTTAACAGTTAACACAATTCCTCAAGTTCATCTACTGCTGCACATTACAAGTAAGAAAATGAATAATATAATGTGTGTTGCATGTACAATGGTATCATCATTATTGCTAACAAACCTCTATTGTACATTAGAGACTATTGGTTGTAAATTCCGATTATCTGCACTAAGATCAGTGTGCAAATTGTGAAGTTATTCGTATAAAACTTAAAACTAAATACATAAGTATAAACACACTCAGCTTTTTAGTCCGGTTATGATCGTTCTACAAAATGATTGTAATACCATCACAAAGGCTTATTAATCTATGTCTATATAACTTATACCTATTTATAAGATATATACTTGTACATTGGAGACTTTCAACAGAGGAATCATAGTAAACATTAAACAGGTTATTCACTGCATTCCATTTTTATGAAGATATACTAACAGTTATTATAAACCGGTGCTGAAAGAATAACCATTGACAATAATAACATGTTACTTATTATCTATAATTACTTATTAACTAGACATGATATACTGTTATTCGAAAACTCCGATCTGTTCTAACTTGTCAATCGCCAGTCATGAGAAAATTCTATTTAGGAGAAGGAAGTCGTTGGAATATTTCTTATCCTTTTATTCATAAGTATCAGAATTACTTATCGTTCGTGAGTATAGAGTCGTTATTATGCTAGCACTTATTCCGAATTGTTACATGTGGACTCCAAAGTCTGAAGAATTTGACTTTGAATTGAACTATACTTTAAACGTTCTACGTGTTCACGCATGAACTGTGGAACAAATCTCCAAAGAAGGTAACATGTGGTGGCAATACATTATGTTCTCCACCTATAATGCAAGGAATGCCAAAACCAATTGTGTGTACTATAAGAAACTTATTATGACGGACAATGAAACTACAACAAAAAGTGTGTTTTTAATTTTGTAGGTAAGAAGCGAAATTGCCTCAGCCTAACAACTGAGTGCCATGAGTGTATGAAAATTAACTACGATTTAGGGTAAGTGAAGATTTTAAGGCGAGTTATTAAGAACGCCAAAACAAATTGTACCTATTTGATATTGGTTAGAACGTGTGTCATGAGACCACATGAGCAAATATGTTTTTACCATTTAAGGTAAGATGTAGACTCTAATTTATAATTATTTTAAACTTTTATTTGAAAAGACAGATGGTGAAATTGGACAATCCATCTGGTTACACCGGAGTTGAAATAACCCTGAAGAAAAGAACCACACTAACAATGATAGAAAGATAAACTTTCACACAATCCATCCAAAATGAGTGAAAACGAATAGTAAACAAATAACACCATCGGAGTTCTTAGTTACACAGCCTATAAATGTACCGGTTTTGCTTTATTATTCTCTAATTTATTCATGGTTGATGACCAAATAATGGACCTGGAAATAACAAAAGAGAAAATCCCTTTATTTTTCATCAGGTTATTAAATGATTTATAGTTTTTATTTTTATTACAGCGCTTTGTTATTTTAAGATTCAGGAAATCTTTCTCTTAAACCTTCCTGTTGACGATTTTGTTGCTATAATTCTTAGTTTTATTTTCACCTTTCGTCTGTGTTTTTGATATTACTTTAATATGGAGGGGATCGAGATCGATCGACAGTTAGCTGATAATAATGGTGATTCTGGTTCTCCCATATTGTAAGAATTCCAGAACCAAGGGTTGTGGCA
>JBCAUG010004983.1:0-11395 GCA_038406175.1 Haplosyllis leylae | reverse complement strand
CAGCTGAGTACCCCCCCCCCTGTGGACAGACAGACTCACGCCTGTGAAAACATTACCTTCCCGTCGTACTACGTGTGCGGGCGGTAACAAAAAAATTCAAAATGTGTGCACGAAAGACAAAAGAAGATACTGACTAAATAAAAGGTCTCATACCTACCCGTCCTTTCAAACATTAGCACGAAATTTAGCACTTACTCACTACACTCGCTCCACAGAATTAAATTAATTTAGTATTTATGAGCACTAACTAGAGTCTATTTTTTTCGAGATAGTCTTTTGCATCACAGTGATAAACTACAGATTTTGTGGCCGAAAAAAGGAAGAATTTCAAAAAAAGATGTACCGGTGATCATTAACTTGGATATAATGCATATTTATTTTGGGAAGGTAATTTTTGGTGGCTCGTTGGAGTCATCTTAGTGGATGGTTTAGGCTTTTTGCCCAAAAAATGTTGGGCCCGTGGTGGGGACCTATGAATGACTATTTGCCATTTTGTGAACATAGATAAGGTGGGGGTTCTACTTGGAGGTGGTGTGGACACCTCAACACTACATGTTGTAATGAAACTTGTTTGACCTTTTTGCACTTAGATGTGGATGGGACTCAAAAACCTAGTTTTTACTTGTCCTCACATCCCTGTGTCCTTGCACCCCTCATGTCCTCACACCTTGTACCCCTTGCACCCCTCACACCCTCATGCCCCTTGTGTCATCATGCCCTCATGCTCTTTTGCCCTTACACCTACCTGCCCTTGTACCCTCTTGCCCTTGCACGCTCTTGCCCCTACACCCTTTCTCACCCTTGTACCTCCCACCCTTGCACACTCTCACACTTGTGCCCTCTTGTCCTTGCACCATCCTGCATTTACACCCTCCTGCCCTTGTCCCCTCTTGCCCTGGTGCCCATTCTATCCTTGCACCCTCTCACCCTTGTGCCCTCTTGACCTTGCACCCTCCTGCCCTTGTATCCTCCCACCTTTGTACCCATCCACAGATACTTCGTCAGTCATCCACCGACACTTCCGCGGCTCCACGGCTCTACGGTCACTGCAGGCGAACCACCTCGCGAAACTTTCACTGCCCGATATTTTTTGTTTACGGTTCCACTCAAACAATAGCCAGGCTCAACTAAGGCCTGAATAGATGTAATTGTATCGTTTTGACCTTTTCTGAATAAAAGTACTCCAGCGCAACAAAGTCCTTGAAATTGCTTAATTATTCAAATGTTTTGTCATCTGTTTTGCAAATTCTCTGGAAATAAGTAAAAAATGGTTCATTGCCGAAACTATAAAAGCCTACTCTCAAGTAAGGTTTCGATACGCAAGCCGAAAGCATGTAAGTATAAAATCTAATTATTTTGTTAGAGGTTTGACAAATATAAAATAAAGAAGACTGTACAAACTTGCTTCTGTTTCACAGATTTAAATATTCTGTCTCCACTTTCGGATTATTCGTGTTGCTGAAGTGAACTGTTTTTGTTTTCAACAGGTTACGTTTCAGCATAGTACTCTTGATCTGTTTGGCTGGTACCTCTTACGTAGCTTCTAAGAGTGGATCGTTAGTATCAGTTGCAGATTCTTTGTATTTCAATCAATACATTGTGAATGAAAATTTAAGTATTTCAGTGAATTCACTTCTAAGAACGCAAGGTTATTCAACTAAAAGTAAACTAGCATAGGTGAAAATAAAACTCATTCATTAAAACTGGTTGTAAATTTTGACCTTCTGATGGTATTTTCTTTTGTTATCGTTCGGGTGGAACCTATTTAAGGGATTTGATAGTTTTATTAATGGTGTGAGTTTTTCTAGATGGAGCATTGTGAACGACTTCAATGGGCGAAGTTTGGCTTTGTTCTCTTTCCTGAGCGCTAATGAACAAATATTTGGTTATGATGAAGTATTAGGTGGTATGTTCTTTGTCAGATTTATTAAACTTCGTTATTCCGTTTGTCATGAAATATGATGCCACCTGTGCTAGTGTTTATTAATCATCTTTTTGTAGGCCTCGAATTGAGTGAAATTCTCACAGGTGGCTTGGTAAATCCACATCTTGTGAGAGTAGTAACCAATTGCGTATACAACCTGTTCTGTGAATGCATCAAGGTGCTTTCGGAAAGCGTTCTCGGCAATGCACTGGAGCTGGATCAGGTCCTCCAAAATGCAATCCGTGAGGTACTATTTGTGTTTAACCAGCCACAACTAGTTGAGAACTTCCTTTACGGACCATCAGCTAATGGTGGAGCGTCGGCTAGCACAACGAACGGTGGAAACTCTGGTTCATCTGCAAGCACAGAAGTCTCTGGGTCTTCTGGTAAACCTGGAAGTTCTGGTTCATCTGGAAGCAATGGTAACGCCGACAGAGATGGCCTTCGACAGATTATCGATGTGTTGCGAGATATGCTTAACGATTTAGGTTTATCTAGTGTACGTAAAACTCTGGAACGTCTCGTAGATCTGAGGAGCCTCGCCGACGACTTCTATGCATCTGGAAGAAAACGAGACGGAGACATTTTAGTGCAGATTGCCGATTTACTACGCTTCACAGCAAGCTTGTCAGATTTCGATTTCCAAGATATCGGAGATTTAGTGATTCTTGGACGCAGAATCAGAATGATAACAGATCAGGGCACCTACGTGAGAATACTAGAAGAAATTGATTTAGTCGAAGTCACCATCACTTTTAGAAAGTTGGCCAGCCTCTCAGATTTAGAAGATCTTCTGAACCTTCGTATAATTATAAGACCGGTAAGTTTCCATTTGCCCTCCTTGATAAATATGTAAAGTGACAATAGAGTTTTTCCCAATCTCTCTGCAATACAAGAACGCCAATGTTGCCAACTTCACTTTAGTTCTGTCATTAAAAATCAAAAGTCCAGTGTAGCATTTGACCTTAAAATGTAATCCTCACATACCCCTTGATTTCTAATTTTACATTTACTAACATCAGTTAAGTAAATAAAGATGAAAACTGCAAATATATGGAAACACAAAATTGGCAATAATGTCAACATTGCCAACTTTGTGTATTTGTGAAAAATTCAAATGTTACTGTGACTTTTAACTGAAATGAGTCTACCTATTTGAAGGTATTATTCGACTGACACTTGCGTGAGACACAATGGATACATATGTTTGAAGAATAATTTAAATACCTGGTATAAATTTTGATTATTTTGAACAGGATAGTCTGAGACCATCTGGATCATCTTCTCCTTTCGGACCATCTGGACCCTCCGGACCTTCCGGGTCATCTTCTTCCTCTAGTCAATCCAGACCCTCCGGACCACCGTCTTCCTCCCGGCCATCCAATTACTACTCCTACTCTGACAAAAAATGTGACCCACTGGAAGGTGTCATTACTGCGTTGTCACGTGCTTTGAAGAATGGTTTGTATGATACTAACGGATTTATCTGGTTTCACGTCTCACTTCCATTCCACTACTTTAAACAGGAATGATTCTTCCGCGTATTTTCACAGATAAAAATTCTTCCATTGCATAATTCCAAGTTTTCTTCTCATCAGTTTTTATCTTCCTATAATCAAGCAGATTACAAATAACAATTAGAAAAAATTATGTAGGTTTTAATCATTTGAATTTTAAAAGCTATTGATTAGTAAGTTGTTATCAAACGTGTAAAATATATAAATGCTTGATATATATTTTAGCTGTTCCTCCATGCAATTCCCAGAAGGTGAGAAAACTGACGAATGATATCACCCTATTACTTTCACGTTATCTGTACGACTGGTAAGTCATTCATTACAAATGGTGTTATTCACTGTAGGTGAAAGCAAAACATAAAAAAAAACTTATCAATAAATTTTTGTATGTCATAAAGTGGAAATGTTTGGAACACCGCACAAAACCTGTACATTTCAAAGGGGAATTCACTTTCTTCTCTCCCTTTCAAATAGTCTCAGCTCATCAAATATAATCAAAGTAGTAAATTGGCATATTTGCCTGATAAACAATTAAACTTTGTATCAATTGACATTTTCAGATGAAATACCTTGAAGATACCGTATTCTCCCAACCTGGACCTGAGACAATATCCGGAATCTTGTGAAATCACGTTTTTGAAAGTGTACTGACTCAACATTTATTGCCTTTTTTTGGAAAATATTCAATTCCTATGTATTTTTGTTTCGGTATAAAACTACATAATTAACAATTCTGAAAAATATTTCACTTGTAAGTTCCCATATTTTGTTAGATATAGTGAAATAATTGTTAAAAAGCAACTCACGGATAGCAGTGTTTGGTTATTTCACTACATTTTCAGATATATGTTTTACAAGTTAAATGCAACCCGTGTGAATCGCAAGAAAATGTAGCGGGGAGTAAATAAAATGAATAGAGAAAATATTCACTTTTGGATATGCAATTTATTTATGTAGTATGACTTATTCTTAAAAGACTAAGAAGCATTTGCTTTCGTAAATCCGCTACTGCCATTAACGATTGATTGTTTTCCTTGAATCTTCACAGATCTGTGCAGAGTTGACATGCTTGATCTCGAGGCATTCAGATTTTTCACGATAAGCAAATTTGACTATGCAGCTATTGTAGCATTTGGAGTGTAATACAGTGAAGTGATTGCACACTGTATTACATGACAAATGCTACAATAATGTTTTTATTATACACTTAACTGATCTAGATCTAGTAAAATCATTATTTAAAGGATCTTCTTTTAGATCTAGATCCAATTAGTGAAGTAACTATGCCAAAATTTTTTTCCTTTTTTCCTATTGGTTGCCAGAAACCTGTATTACCTCCAAGAGCATGTAATACAGGTTTTTAGGAGCCAATAGAAATAGAGCACATTTTCATTGGTTAAAGGAAACCTGTATTACAATTGATACAGTCTCATAAAACATCCAAAAGGACCAATAAAAATCTTAGAATTGCGCCAAGTGTATAATAAATATATATATATATCTGTCAGATCTGACAATGATTAAATGCAATTTTTAAGAAATATCACACTTCAAATGTTAAAGGTAATGGTAATTTAATATTTCCAGTCTTTGCTAGATTCTGTATACTTCATCAAATAATGAACACATATGATGGCAAATAGTAAAAATCCACTTATAGATCTGGCAGATCTGACAGAAATGCATATCATGAAAAACCAGATTACGCAAAAGCTATTTTCCTGTATTCATTAATGAAGCGTGAAATTTACATAACATCGTTGTTGCCACTGAGTAACAAAGGAAGCGTTTTATCATGTCAACGGTAAAGGCAAGCAACCATAGATCTTGAAATGTATGGTCCCATTTTCCAATGGCTTTGCCAATAGAACTGACTATTGAATAATTCTGTTAATACATGGCCGCTATGACACCAGGAAGACCTATTTGTTTCGACAATTTGGATAAATCTGGCAGAATTACTTGCAAACGTATTGCTAATTTTTGTTAATTAAATTGAGTGAAAAGCGGAAATGATTTATTAATTAGACTAATTGTAATTTATTCAGAAAAGTTCCCTGATCACAAATAGCTGCAACATTCAGATAAAGTGGTTTTTACCATCTGCTAAGGTGGATTTGGTAATCATTTCCAGGGTTGGTGTGTAGGGGGGGGCGGTTGTAGAGTGGGTTGTAGGTTAGGGTGGTGGGGGTCAAGGGATACATGTAACATGTACCCACTGCATGTGTATCTTGGTTAATACTGCAAAAAATTAATTGGACATAGATATCAATGTGTACTACTTGCTGTACAAACAAGGAGCCATGATGGCTTGAAATAAAGGAGATATTATGGATTTTAATAGGATTATCTGCTTGTTTCACCTGTAGAATGAAGGCTATGTGATGGGCAGCCACAATCAAATCATTATGAGATAATTATATATTCATGATGTCATACAACATGTCAGCAGCCATATTGTCAAAATTGTCAATTGGAGACTTTAAACTAGCACCATTCCTTCATTAATAAATATTTTAAGCTGAATTAATTTCACAAGTAGACAATATTGGTCCCTACACTCAGTAGAAATTTCATCTGGAAGTAAAGCTGAATTGATATGCTCATTGTCATGCTCAACATGTATGTAAACATGACACGGACACATATACATGGAAAAATATTTGAAAATAGCACTTGAATTACCCAACATACCTGCTAGTTAACATAAATCAGCATTAATTATCATACAGATGTCCCAGAAATTTTTAGTGAAGGATTCATACAGTATGAAGCAAGATCCATGCAGTGGGTATATGGTGCATGTATATGTTCATATGCCCCATCTAGATCTATTAGGTATTGGCCAAAATCTGTTTAAAACAGCTATAGAGAATATCACCTTTGACACCAACTGAAAAAATTCAAATCACTTCATGCTACAAGCCATTAAAGACAAATTCTCAGAATTACATCATAGGGCTATTTTCTCATTTGTTGAGAAATTATCAAAATTTTTTGATGGGTCAATTTGAGTCTTGTGCATGGGTTGGGAGGTCAAAATGGTAAGAGTGGTTAATCTGAACATAGCCTAAGGGTATGTAATGTTGAAATAAGAAAATACTTATCAGGGTTACCGAGGCAATACATTCCCTTAAGTGCGTCACACCCCCAGGAAATGACCAATCGGTCACATATTCTAAAATCCAAAACAAGACATGTAGAGCACCCCAGGCTACACCTAAATAAGTAAATAAACAGTCATTTCTAAATACTAAATATTCTTTAACTTATATTTTGTCTCTACTATTCCTTTCACTAAGTTGTCTTCTGGAACTACTTTAAAGCTGAGTACTAGTATTTTATTCTCATTTCTGATGATTCTTTTCTTAAAATAATTGAAAATAGATATAATAAATATTTACTAATTATTTATATATTAAACATAAAGTACTGAGATTAAATACTCCAAGTTAGTATATATAAATGAACATTAATTCATTTACTAATACTTAGTACTGAGTTCTATCCACTTGGTAATTGTTTATTAGTACTTAGTGCAAAGTATTACTCAGAATATTTCCACAGAACTAAGTGTCTACGTTCAAAGCTGTAGTCAGTAGAGCAATGAATAGAATGATGACAACATCTACAACGGACAACGGACATAAATTGATAAGGCTCATTTCGACGAAGTCAAGTGGTACCAGGGATTCCCGGTCCCTAAAGTGGATCCTACCCCTTGTGAACTGGAGTTTGCTTTTTTTTACTCATGTGACACTGCTTCCGTTTCATCGGCTAGTTTCCGACGTTACAGAAGTATTGACCTCGGTTGCAGGTTTTCTTCCTCGTTTTCTAACAGCACAAGGAAAAAATGTTTTAATTACGCAAATTCGATAGCTTGGCATCATCATGATATAAACAAAGGGATTGGCAACACTATTAAATGCTGACAGCCATACCCCAATTTTTTGTAGAGGGGTATTGTTCTTGTAAACTACGAGCTCAAATTTACCCAACAAATAATACCATATATCATAACCTAATGACAAGATAAAAATGCAAGTCACCACAATAGCCGTTTTAGTTAGCTGTTTGCTTGCATTGTCGATAGCACGTGTAGTGCCAAAATTAGTATTTCTTTTTCTCCGATTAAGTTTAAATGCTACCATGCCATAAAAGAAAACAAAGAAGAAGAAAGGTATACCCCAGTATGAGAATAAAGTGCTGACTGAAAAGACTGCATAAAGAAATTCAATAATATCACCCTGCATGTAATGTTCACTGACACAAGTCCCGTTTTCGGTCATTCTGTTTTGAAATGCAGCGCCTCCCGTGCATATTGGGCATAAAATGTAAACAAATAGCATGAGCATGTAAATTTTACCTTTTGTAAAACTTGCGTGCTTAAACGGGTGACAAATAGCCAAATATCTTTCACAGGCAACTATTACTAAATTATAAATTGATATAAATACTGCACACCAGTAAATGAACTGACCGTTCCATAACATACAAATAAAAGTGTCTATTCCATAAATTCCAAGGACACTATTTGGCTTACCTACTAATAAAAGAGCCGCAAAAGAGCAGGCGATACCATCTACAATTCCCTGATGTTTCAATAGCATTCGAATTATAGGTGGAAAAGACTCCCCATGTTTAGATAATGTAATAACAGTAGCCATGTTTGCAAGAGCACCAATAATTGTTAAAGTTAATTGACTTTTATCCATAATTAATTTCCACAACGGATCTCCGGTGGTTATGGCGTTTTCTAAATCCTCATTCTCTGAACAATTAAAAACATTGCCTTTGGAATAAATAAGACAAGAGTTGTTGTTTAAATGTAGACTTTTGGAATTATTTCTCAGTGCCGCACCGTCGTCAGCTTGTGCAGCGCGGAGTATCATGGTGACGAGTACGACGACGTATCTTTGTCTACTTTGTATTGAATCCATCATATTCTAACATTTAAGCCAAAAAGAAGAACATGCATGTTTAAAGTCAGGCAACAATAAATGATAATTCTGTCCTGCAAAGATAAGGGTGAACATCTGGCACAAAATCATTCTATCTTATAAGATTCGGCTATTCAAAGGATACATATTATGTAACTTTGTCTTCCATAGATAAATGTGAAGTTCATTTTGGGACATTTAAAAAATGTTGTAGTTAACTGAGATATATTACACCAAATAATATGGGTAGTTCCTTTTTTCTTCTGACTACTGTTATTTTGTTTTGCTTTCAAAAGAAGAAAAATGTTCTAACCTGAGCTGTCCGATTAGACGATGAAGATGGAATTTAACAGGTGTACCAGAGAAAGTTATTCGTTTGACAGATTAAAAGCAAAGAAAGAAGGCTGCTGATAAACAATCACTGAATCAGAAAAATTACCAGAACCTTTGCAATACTTTTTACTTTAGTTTCAAAGGAGAACTTGCTTTGTCAATAGTGAAATTAAAACCATGGTCTATTCGACCGAACACAATCAAAACTGTTTGCCCGCAAATTAGTATGAATCTACTTCTAGGAAACTAAATCATTTGATCTTCGCATAATTTTTAGTATTTAATTTACAAAAAGAATATCGCAAAATGCTGAGTGAAAAATATCCTACATGTATTTATTATGATTTCAAAATTCCTCCTGCATGTTCATTTTCATTTTCATGTTTCATTTTCAGGCATTATCGCTGATGAAACACACAAATCACAGACGTAAATTCAAATGGTATGAAGTTTTCGTGAAGAGAAATAAGGAGCGAAAAAAATGTTTCTCATCTCATCTGTCATCGCTTACAATGAAATTCAATCCTTATTCTAGCTCAATTTTAATTGTTTAAACTTTGAAATAAAGTTTCTTTGCACTTTGAATGTTTAAAATCAGCTTCGCACGTACCATTTCAGAACACTTTTTACCTTTGATAACATTCAGATTAACATCAACTCAGGCTCCAGATTTGCGAAAAAAAGATATTCTTTTTCAAGATTAAAGAAAACATCACAGAAATATCTCTGAAAAACTCGACTCTTTCTTTTTTTTGCAAATCACGTTAGAAACTACTGAGATATTCTGTCAGTCGTAGACAGAAAGAAAAAAATTAGGATCTTTGGTAATAAACTTCAGTTGACTGTGTGCGGCTTGGCTTCAATTCCTGTCTGAATACAGAGTAGTTTACTAATAACTTGATCAAATAACTGTTTGAAATCGAAGTTAAAGATAAACTAAGATTCCAAAAACAGTTACCGTAGTGATGTTGAGACAAAATCCATAACCTTGTTAGCATCCGTTCATGACCGATGGCATTGTGAAAAGTATATGGGGGTACATGGGAGTATTTACTTTATTGCATGGCTAACGTTGTCGTTCAGTATGAACGAATCCTTGTTGACTTTTGAGTAAAGTAGTACTTCCGATCTTTACAAAAGGAAATCAGTCATTAAACTTGATAACCGAAACAAAAATAAAAAGGTTGGAGATCAAGCAAAACCGATCCAAAATGCTGGAGTGCATTCCGTTCAGTAAGTTTTTTTGCAGGTTTATTTATTCATTTGATGCGATTGGTGTGGCGTTGTTTTTGCACACTTTACAGCTAAACAAAAGCGATGTTTTCATTTCCATCATGCTTTATGTCACCGTTTACAATTGTGCTTAACTACATTTACACAAAAGCACTGAACTCTGACATCTCTACTCTAAACATCTAAATTTCAGCAAGATATTTACATCCTCATAGATTACGAAATAATGTCAAGAAATCGAGACACACTGAAACTTGTCTTGTGGCACACACAAACCTGTTGACTCGGTAACTTTGCACAAAATGGCTTTGTTGATTGGAGCTTGAATTTAGCCTTAATTTTCACAGTTAGATCTAATTTCGAACGGATGTCGAAGACACTAAAGTCAAAGAAGAGAAAAAGGATCATGCTCTAAGAGATCTTGTCTGCAATTTTTAAAAACGATTAACCCGATTGCACACCAATTTCAAATTATCTCGCCAACAAGAAACAAGAAACTCCTGAAAGAAGAATTTGGTTTTCCACAAATTGATTTCTTCTGACAAAGAAATGATTAAATCTTACACATTATATTTCTGGACATTTTAAATGCCTGTGCCTGACCATGTGAGACATTCTACATTTCAAAAATTGATTTATTCCGCTTCCAAAGTTCTTTTATTGAAAAGATGAAAAGCTACGTCATTTTAGTCCACTTTTCTTTCAGGGAACAGGGCAAAAAATAGACGTTCGATATTTTGTATAAAAATACCGGTTCATATTAGAAGTGATTACTTTCAGGACAACAGACAACAGCAAAATCAGTCTGGAATATTCTAAGCTATCTGTGCGTTCTTACGTTTCAATTAATTTTAACTTAGTTCTAGATTGAAAGTGAATTGTCATGGTTTCCACTGTGGCAACGCTCATGGTAATGTTGTAATGCAAATATAAACTGCTGAGGACGCTGTTTTGCTAAACTGCCATATCACAATGCACAATCATTACTGTTGTGCTTTGTAAGCTTGATATGTTAAGAGTGCTGACTTCAATTAATTAACCTCAGGTTGTTTCCAACAAGAAAATTATTACAACTTAAATAAATCACTTGTATTAATTCTCACATTTTGAATCCAAAAGTTTTGTAAATCAGAATATGTAGATCTATTTGACACATAAATAGAAATGTTTCTATTTTTCATAATGTTTTGGTACGTTCACTATTGTCTGTTTGAAGTGCGCATTGTGAATTTTTAAGTTCACAGTAATCAGCCTCAAGTATGAAATGGGAATTCCTGTTCTTCTCGTGCTGACGTTTACATGCTATAGATCTACATTTCTGAATATGCTATTTATTTCTACAGTACTAAGCTTGACTGTTTCTTCTTTCTTTTGCTCCTAATTCTTTTACATCAGGACTTGGTCAGACACTGAATTTACTCGGGAGTTTGTTACTGGGATGATGACTA
>JBCAUG010004972.1:0-11395 GCA_038406175.1 Haplosyllis leylae | reverse complement strand
ACCCCCCCCCCCCTGGACCGGAACTGAGTACCCACCCCCCCCCCCCCGTGACTTGCTACGCCGCGGTCGGTATGCCTCTTGCGTTCACGCAGGAGGACTTTCTTGTTTATTGTAATTTCTTTCAGTTTAGATAACCGATCATTTTGGTATAAGTCCTCAATCTAAATGTAGCTATTTGAAATCTTCTGTCTCTTTTGAGATTTAAATGACTGAGCTCTATTCTCTGCAGTCTGCTGTGAGGAACTTATCGTTTACGGAATATTTCTCTGCACGATACACCATTCTGTACTTTTATCTTTGCATGTCTCGATTAATTAACGAGCGAACATCATCGTAAAACAATCGGTGAAATCACTGATGGTGCAACAGAAATCAGCCTTTTAACCAATTATGATTGTGACATGAACTGCGCCTAACTTCTGTCCTCCATCTCCGCCTTAAATGCCGAATAAATTCCTGCACTTTGCATTTGAGCCGCTTAAAAGATATCAGCACAAAGTCTTCCTGTTGCCTTTCCTTCTGACACGCAATGCTACATTTTGTTATTCGCTAATTAAGCTGCCCCTGCACATGTGTTTGCTTAAGTCGCAAATTTTAGTGGAAAGACGAAAACACAATTTTATGCTTTAGCCTACGATCTAGTCTCAATCTACTAACCTGGGTGTAAGACGTAAAAATGTTCATAGTAAAAAATAATTGTTAAAAGGGAATACAACTCCATGTGGAATTTGAAAAACTAAATCCAATACCATTTTATTCGAGAGTTGTCGTGTGCGCAGGAAAATGAAGAAGTTCGATTGAAATAAACTTCACGTGAGACGGAACCATGGACAAAGAAAGTACTCTCACATAAAGAAAACGGAATTCTGCAACTTGTAGCTTGAAAATACAATATATTCTAAATGGAAAATGATAATGTAAGGCATGTAGTATATGATATTCGACAACGGAGATCAATTGCAAAACTGACATGAATTCTTGGCAACAGACTTATAAACTTTTGAAAAACACCGACCCCAGACAATCCTAGCAGATTCGTCTTTGCACTGCAAGGTACACGTAACTGTGTTCGTTGCGAACGAATTTCAAGATATTACTTTTAGTACGGAAGTCCGTCGATTGTGATGAATACTTTTTGGTGGCTCGTTAGAGTCACCTTATTGGTTGAGTCGGTTGACCCTTAACATCCTGTCCCATCCCTTAACACCTTGGCAGTTTTATGAAAATTAGGCCTACTTTAACCTTCAGTCATTGGTTAGAATTTGTTTACACGAGAATGCTGTCATGACGTCATTTTTCACATGCCATCAATTGGGTCAACGACGCAACGTCATTTTTTTCTTTTTGTAGATCTGAAGACAATGACTGACCGCTTGAAGAACCGTTATTACTGCCACAAGCGACTATTTATTGCTGACATGACACACATCTTCACAAACTGCAGATCATACAATGAGCCAGACACCGAGTACTATAAATGTGCAAATGCCATTGAAAAATTCTTTCAAACTAAGATGAAAGATTCTGGATTGTGGGACAATTAACCTGGTGGCTGATGAATATGATGCGTAAAAATGAAGATGCTTATTCTTTGTTTTGACTGTAGCCAAATTACTCGAAACTGATTGCGCGAACAAAAACTTGAGCAAATGGATGCGGAAGGATCATTGTGATCGTCCTTACATAACCCTAATAAGACATAAAGAACTAAAGGTGTTTCCTTTTTTTCACTGAAATATAGCACTGAACTAGTCACTAACCATTGAATTTCTTTGATGACTGCAGTTCCGGACTGGAGTTCCGGCTCTCCTTGCTTTCATTTAAAGGGAACATTGTAAAATTAAGTTTAATTGGTGAAAGAGGAATCGTAGGTTATGAAATTCGGTCGAAGAAATGTGCTCACTAGAAGTTACGTTGTGTTCGTCCATTTTCCAGACATCGCTTGTTTATTATTTTGTTAAGAAAATGGTTGGATTTTTATCCGTTTGTGAAGGCTCATATTTGAATACGAGATACCACATTGTCGATGTCTGAGCTACAAAATTCCTGTTTTTTCTTTGCAAAATGTGTTCCTGTCAATACTCGATTTTTGCTGACAAATTACTTGACGGCAATATCTTGCTATCGAGTTTTTTCTTGGCAAGTTTATTAACAGAATCAGATCAGAAACAGATGTATTGTATGAAGTAAAACGTATTTTGCATTGTGTGAAATAAAACTTATTTATTTCAAAATATATTTTTGTTAAAAGTAATTGTGTAACATCATTAACATTTAAGTTAATTAAGATGACACCTTATGAAGGATGGTGCTGAAAGCCATGTGAAATACAATGCTATAAATTAGTATTATGTAAATACACTGCCTAGTATCTATGCCTAGTATTTGCAACAAATTTGTGGGACAGTGGCTGATGACATTTTATCTTTGAAAAGAACTTGTGATGTAAAGTTTACACCAGTGTTAAGTGACTTGTCACACCTAATGAGTGGATTTCCATGACTTACTGGTAAGTGGAACTTTGTTGTTTATAAGTGAACAATAGCTTGTATGTGGACACAATTGTCAACCATCTGTTCTTTCTAGGACTTGCCAATTTAACTAGTTGATGTTTAAATTGCTCAACCTGACTGAACAATTAGGAGCTAATCAAGGCATTGATGATGTGTGGCTATGGTAGTCTAACAGTACCAACCATTGGTTGGTTTATGTCAATTTATGGACACTGCTGTTAGGCTAAAAGGGAGTGGCGCCCCTTGCCTCCAGAGCTGGTTTTCAGGTCCTTAACAAGTAACATGAAAGTTAAGGCAATCATTACATGTGTGTAAATGGAACTTTCAAGGGAGTGACTTTAAGGGAAATATTACATTGCACTTTGACATGACATATTCCTTTGGCAAAATAAAAATCTTGTGAAAGGGAATTTTAAGTGAAGAATCTACAAATTTCACACAAGCGATAATAGATCTTGAAACTGAAGTAGAAATGCATCACCAATTAATATTAATGCATTTTTTAACCAGAGATATTAGCCAGATGTCTATTTCCAACCAACAAAACTTGGTGTCAAGTGCTATCTGGATTAAAAAATGCTTTGCCCCGAGACCTTTCCCGATAGCAATAACAATCCATCGGACCTGCTATTGTCTTGCTATTGTCTTGGTATTGTCTTGCTATTGTCTTGGTTAAAATATTTTTGTCACGTTCTTTCTCGGTTGTATTAGGTTGATGTCGCGGATAGCCTCGGCGTGAAGTAACTTAACGTTTAATGTTTTCTCATTGCGAACTAGATCACAGTTGGTAACAAAAGCTGGGAGAGTATCCAGAGGAGACACGATGAGTAACCGACATTTAGACACCAGTGCTGACAGTTCCAGGTTGTCCCGCTCTTTTGGAGCTGTGAGGTCTTTTTTGAGATCTCCAAAACTTGGGTTTGGTGTATCATCACCCTTGTTCTCTCCGAAAGTGGAATCATCATTGTCATCAGGTGTTAGTCCCACAAGTTTACCGAAAGTGCATCGGATCAGAGACAGGTAATTTCCATTGTATTATTATTATTGTCTAAGCCAAAGCATCAGTTGTGTTCAAATAGAAACTTGGTCAAGGAACCCTGTGCCAATTAAAAATATTTTGAAAATGAGAAATGGCAAAAGTATTGTGGTTAATAATAACATAAATCTAGTCACCAAAAATGTACACAATAGCATCATCAGTTAACGGAAATGAAACCAATTCAAATTACACTAACCTAATGATGGAAATGTAACAATGGCAACATGTAACTGAACTGTTCTATGAGGTATCTTTACTCAAACTGATGGGACAGACAATACACGTTGTATTGTGTTGTATCTTGTGTAATATTTTGGAAAATCTCGAGTGGTTTTGAGTTCAACTGAAAATTGGTTCTTAACAATCCAATGACTGACAACAAACATCAAGGGAAAGTTCTGTTTTCGCATTTCCTGTTGCTCATTGTGAACAATAAGACTTTTGGCATTACTCACGCAAACTGTTATATTTTTTATATCGGCTCTTGGTGTTGCAGTTTTCCTTCTGGTTCAAATGCGGCATGTGACCTCAGACCAATAGCGTCAGCACAACGACGGTATCCGACGCACCAACCACAGTACAGCGGACTAGGTGTGATGCCTCCTGTTAACTTCCACAAGGTTGATCGACGAATCCTGAGTAAAAACAACTCAAATATGATACACAATCCTGTAACTGTTAAAATTGCCCCACCAGATGTTTTGAAGCCACCAGTTCCCAGGTAAGCAGTGTCTCTAAACTTGCTTAAATGACACTTTAATGCATGTATTCTTAGTTCTTCTGAGGCAGTCCCTACAGGAAATAGGCAGTTTCTGTTAAGATAAGTGATTGTCAAACATTGCAGCTTGTTACCAGCGAACGGAATGAAACCTTCCCAAGGGCTACCAGACGAATTAGCTGAACAACAGACTTGTGACACGGCAAACGTGATATCAGCTATTCGTGAAAAAAGGTAGGTAATATTGTTAGATCCCTTATAATACAGAGTACAGGTTCCTTGGACAGGATTCCCAACCCACTTGAGAAAACCTTGGAAAATTACACAGCACAAATGGAAAAATCCCGGAATTCTGTGATTTTCAATAAAAATAAATTGGTGAGTCTCAAGTACTTACAGTTTAAATAGCGGTACAATTGAGCTTCCTCCAAATTTCTGATATAGGCTGTAGGGGAGGTTTTAATGTGGTGTAGAGTACCAAAAATGAAATTCAGCAAGTTTGCACATTTTAATTCCAAAGTCCCCTCAAAAATACTGGGAAAAAACCCAGGAAATTTACTACAAAATCTTGTGAAAATGCAATTTTCTCACTCCAGAAAAGTTCGAACCATGTTTGGAGAAAAGAAAGATGAACTTTCATTGACCAGACATTTATACTCAATTCAATTACATTATACAGGAAAAGAAATCATAAAGATGAGTCTGTTGTTCAGTCACCTGAGCCTACCCAAGAATCGAAACGAAGGTTGGTTAAGTCTCTATTACATCATTGGTTTGAGTCTATGTCTTGTTTCAAGACAATTTGAATGTTATGCTTGTGAATGATTGTTTGATCATTTTTATTTCAGGCGCCAGACAGATTTCCCAAATATGGCTCAAGAACAAACAGCTCAGAATGTAGCAATGAATACACAAGATACGAGGTTGAAAGGTTTAAAAAGACCTGCCATATCTAAAGCGAGAGAAGATAGCATCAGTGAAATGGAAAAATCGATGAAAAGAAGTAAGGCAAACTCATCCTTAACTGGGTACACGACGACATCGGGATCTAGGAATGCCATTGATTGTTCATTCAGCTCGAGTAGGAGATGGTTAGAAAAGCAGGTACACTGTGTAATTTTTCTTCAACTAAATTAAACCAGTTACCCATTTCAAACGAGATCATTTAAATTTACAGTTCTCTCTGGTTGTGAATATGTATTGTAGGTGGCTGGAGAACAAAGAGTGACAAGATCACAAAACAGGGAAATTGACAGCCCAATAAAAAAAGGCAGATCTCCTGGGCCAGATACTCCAGAGAGAAAAAGAATTACTATATCAGCTAGTAGAAGCAGTGATGACAGTACTAAAATTGAAAAACTTGCAAACGAAGCTGATACTTCCAGGTAAGTGTGGTATCAATTCAGGAAAAGTAAGAGCATTGTTAAGATTACATCTTGTTTCGAAATATGTTGAATTCTGGAAATGTGATGGAAAGAATTCCACATTTTGGCCATGCTGTGTCTCAATAATTTTAGTTTGAGATTGAGATCTTTCTCATGTTTCTACCATGTGTCTACCATTTGATTTTTAAACACAGTACGACACATGGACACAGAATAGTACAGGCAGTATCGATTTTTTCTTAAATAGAAATTGTTTTTCATGGAATTTAAAACTTATTTTTGGTGCATTTGCAGACTACATGAACAATACATAGTAGTTTTATGAATTGTTGGTTTGTTATTGAAAGTTACAATTTCATTATCTTTTCTGCGCTTTTTGCAGACTAGACACCACAAATGTCGAAGAGAGTTTCTCAGCAGCCAATACAAGTACCCCAGTAAGAGAAGCCAGTTCATCTTCAGCTCATGAGGCAAAAGAAATGGTATAACACTATTGCTAACTTGCAATAACAGAACCTAAGTAAAATATTTACATTTGGTATCATCTGCAGCTTTTTTGCTCAGTTTTGAAGTAAAAGACCAATTTTTTTTTCTTGCTGAAAACGAGAAATGTGGCAACTGAACAGTCACTTTTACTGTTTCCATTTGTGTCTCTGTTCATGTAGTAAGAAAGACTGAAGAAGAAAACTTGTTAGTTTTAGGTGAGGTTTCAAAAATTAGTTTCTTTTGAAAATCGAAAACAATTATAGAATATTTTTTAAAGGCTCCAGCAGAAGGAGATGAAACTCCACAAGTTGAAAGTGTAATAAAGAAGAAACTCTTTCCCTTGAAAAAGGGAAGTTCATCCAAGCGAAGGCAAACTCCAATATTCAGCCCATCAAATACAAACTTTTCCAAGGTATAGTTTCTGTGCGCAAGTAATTTTCGAATTTTTCCCTCAGCAGTATTTTACATGAACCGAACGTGATTAATAAAAAGACATGTTGTTATTAGGTTCCCAGCCTTCGTTACAACTTAACAGTAGAAGACTATGCAGAAGATAGGGAAGCTGATATGCAGCGTGTACAGCAAATGTTACAGGACGTTGATGAACCAGAGACTCCTAAAGAAGGTAAAACGCTATTTAGTGAGAAATAAAATATAATTGGAAAGTTAATGTTCACTGGAAGGCTTAATCGAAATTCCATGCATCAAAGTAATTTATTATGAGGTTCAGACTGTAAAGGTTCGTTGAAAATTCTATTTTGAAGATGTTGTGGCTGCCAATGGATCAGAGAAAGCAGTTGTTGGATCTTCATTGGGATCATCATCACAAGGCTCAGTGTCAGTCTCAACAACACCAGCCACATCTTCAGCCCTCGCAGCATTACTTGACAGTACGCCTGGGGTCAGTGTGACCAGCGGTTTGGTTTCTACGGGCATTACCTCAAGCACGAACACCGGAACATCATCTCAAAGTGCTCAGTTAACTCTTACTACTACTACCCAGGCATCTGGTCTTGCCACCCTTACAAAATCCCCAACAAGTTCCAATTTGACTGGAGTAGATCAAGACGTAACCATTTCCAGTGCGCGTGTTCAAAGCCCAGATCTTGCTACAAACCCACCTAAATTGCCCAGTTTTTCAGAAGCCACTAACCCTCCAAAGCTGCCCAGCTTTTCGGAAGCCACGAACAACAAACAAACAGTCTCGACTTCTTCCTCTTCTCCGAACAAATTCACCTACAAGCCCATTTTTGCAACAGAAACACCAGTTACCACCATTTCAAGCAACACAAGTAGTAGCAGCTCATCTGCTGTTATGGTTGCTTCTACTGCTCCATCATCAACAACATTTGGCCAAGGTGGTGGCGGTAGTGTCGCGGCAACACCAACATTTAATTTTGATACCACTAAAGCGGCTACCTTGTCTGTAACATTACCATCATCGACATTCAACTTTGGTAAAGGAGGAGGTGCAAATGCAGCCACATCAGGTTTCCAGTTTAGTGTTGAGCCTACTAAATCCACAGCCAACAGTGCACCATTCCAATTCAGTGCCGGTCCATCGGCAAACACTCTTCCCACATTGCCCACATACTCCAGTGCAGTGTCAAACGTACCTGCAACTTCAGCATCCTCAATACATTCATTTAGAACGTCATCTTCAGTGACAGTTCCACAGGCACCTAGCACAACATCGTTCAGCTTCTCTCCATTGAATTCTGGCATTTCATTTGGTAGCACATGCGGAACAAATATCGTCGCGTCAACAGGCACCACAGCTAGTAGTGGTACTTTTGAGAATACATCATCGAGCAATGTGCCAAAGACAACAACGGCAGGAGTTTTTACTTTTGGTGCAAGTACCAGTCAGGCACTGTCATTTGGACAGTCAGCAGTGCCTTCAACTGCTAGCGTTAATTCAATATTTGGGCAAGCACCAACAAAAACATCCACAGCTTCAATGTTCGGTCAGATAACCAAACAAGTAACACCAGGATTTGGACAGCCTGCTCTCACTAATGCAACGAACACTTCGGTAGCCATGTTTGGCACTCCAAAAGCAGAACCAGTGCAACAACAATCGTCAACATTCCAGTTTGGTGGCTCAACTAAACCGCAAATGCAGCAAGGAAGCTCACCGTTTACTTTCACTGCCAATTCAAGTAAACAAGAAGAAACAACAGCGTTTAGTGCCTCCAAAGGAAGTAATGCATTTGCCTCTGGAAATACCTTTGGACAGTCAAACGCTCCAACGTTTGATTCCACACCCACTGCCATAACTACGCCATTTGGGCAGCAAGCAGGTTCAGGGTCAAACACATTTGGTTCTCAAAGTTCTTCACAGAATGTCTTTGGGTCAAGTAATAATCAAGGCCCATTTGGGCAAAAACCTTCTGGCCAAGGTGTATTTGGACAGCAAAACGGTTTTGGTTCAACAACATCTACTCCCTTTGGTTCACAAAGTTCCACTCAGAATAGTTTCGGAAAGTCACAAAATGTTTTTGGAGCACCAAGTAATACATCATTCGGTGCTAATACTACACAGGCAGAACCGACTAAAGGGTTCAACTTTGCAGCAGCAGCATCAGGCGGAAACAAGTCATCCGCGGGATTTAACTTTGGTAAGTACTATTTGTATATAAAAAAGTTAAAATTCCTACAAGCTTGAATGCCAAAACAGAATGATCCAAAATAAGCTCAATTATGAATAATGCTGCAATCACATTTAGCGTTTTCTTCTTTTGAAACAACGCTTAACTTTTTAGCTCATCTGGTAGTGATTTGTCGCTGACACCAGATGTTTTGAACACAAGTCTTGTGTCTGAAATCTCAACTGTTGAACATTGTATTTAATAGTCAGGAAATTAGTGGTTCATTTCAACATAATGTTACAGATTAGGTTAAGATATACATTGAACTATTTGCTTTTTTTTAAATTAAACAATAAAGGGTCATCAGGTGGATTTGGAACTCCGCAGATGCCAGCGAGTGGAGGTGCACAGGCATTCGGATCCCCAGTGTCCTCTGGTAATCCTTTCAACCAACAAGCACCCAGCACCCCGCAGCAGAATATGTTCTCCTTGGCAACAGGAAGCACAGCACCTCGACCTCGAGTGGTAGCACGTACAACACGGCGTCGAACCGCGAAAAGATAGAATCAGCTGTAAAAGACAAATGCCTCGTCTGTATTTGTAACACTGTTGTTGATGAATATCACAGATCGTGCAAAGTACAAGAAGCCCATATGGAGTCAATTTAATACACAATATTTGTCTCTGAATGCATGTTTCAGATGATATATCCATGTATATCGTCCGTGTATAAAAAAGCTTTTTGCTTAATGGAATGAGAGGGAGATTTTGCACTTACTCCCCGAGAGCAATATATATATAAATCGAGAAGTCTCGGTAAAGTGTTGCCAATGAAAAACTACTTGGCAACATTATACTTTTAAAACACCCGGTTTTGCACAATTAGTGACGAGAAAATACTTGACAATTGATTAAATTACTCGACGGCAATATCTTACCATCGAGTTTTTCCTCAGCAAGTTTATTAACAGAAACAAACGTCTTGTATTGTATGAAATAAAACTTATTTATGTGAAAATACATTTTTGTTAAAAGTAATTGTGTAAAATCATTGACATTCGAGTACGAATTAAGATGACACCTTATGAAATTTGTGGGACAGTAGCTGATGGCATTTTATCTTTGAAAAGAACTTACAATATAAAGTTTATATCAGTGTTGGCAAAGTTCAGTGACCTGTCACACCTCATGAGTGGATTTTTATGAATTAAATAACTGGTAAGTGGAACCTTGTTGTTTATAAGTGAACAATAGCTTGTATGTGGAGACAATTGTCAATCATCTGTTCTTTCTAGGACTTGTCAATTTAACTAGTTGATGTTTAAATTGCTCAACCTGACTGAACAATTAGGACCTAATCAAGGCAGTGATGATGTATGGCTATGGTAGTCTAACAGTACCAACAATTGGCTGGTTGATGCTAATTTGTGGACACTGCTGTTGGCTAAAAGGGAGTGGCACCCCTTGCCTCCAGAGCTGGTTTTCAGGTCCTTTACATGTGTAAATGGACTTTTTAAGGGAGTGATTGTTAGGGAAATATTGCATTGCACTGCTTTCAAGGTCTCTTCACAGATGACATTAAGGTCAAGGCAAATACTGTGTATGTGAATGGACCTACAAGCACCATTTGTGAGGTTTAAGAAATTGTTGTATTACACTTTAAGTGACATTCCAATGGGAACATCAATGACTCCTGTTTGTTGCAAGTATTGGTGTTACTTACAAACATATAGTGGTTAGTTAAATCCCTTTTCCCTTGGTATATTTAGAAATAGGATGAGCAAATCGGGAATTTGCATGAAAAAAAAAATCACTTATCTCCTGTTGTGGGTTGCTCACTGTGAGTGAGCGCAAGTGTAATATTCCCTTCAATTGGCATATTGAAAAACAGCATTTTAACTGAAGAATCTACAAATTTCATAGGAGCGATAATAGATCTTCAAACAAAAGTAGAAATGCACCACCAGTTAATATTCATGCATCTTTTAACCAGAAATATTAATGCATCTTTTATCCAGATGTCTATTTCCAACGAAACCAGCATTGATGTATTTTTTAAAAAGTAAATTCAATTACCAGATTGGGTACAGATCATAATAAGACTTATTGGAAGATCACATGTTACGTTATAAGCAAGAGTTCCCTTGCTCTGGAAGTTGTTGTTTCTGTTTCAAATTTTTACCACATCTCCATTTTTAACCATTAGGAACTGTATGTATCTTGTAAACATTTATATCTGTTTATTAGAACAATTCATAAAAAAAAACTTGGACATCACCAAAGAGGCACACAGAAGCTGATGACATAAACACAGTCACCTGCGAAAATGGCGGCACACCACAGGCAGAATGCTCCAAATCAAAGGAAAAAAGTCCAGGTAAATGTCTAAATGTTGGGATATTTACAGTTGCAAATGGAGAAATACAAGTTGTAGCAAGTTTGGATTCAAAACTGCTGTGAGGACATTGCAAACGAACGAAAAAAATCTACAAATTTTCAGATTTCCAGCACGAAGTAACATGGGCGGCATATGCAAAGTTTGGACATTTGTAGATCTATTATTGGTTCGTGTCGTGGGGTCAAAGTGACAAGTGAACACGGTGGTGGTAGGCGTGAATGCTGGTTTATTGCAGGGGATCAAGTTGTACATTGCTCGGGTAGAT
>JBCAUG010004961.1:0-11395 GCA_038406175.1 Haplosyllis leylae | reverse complement strand
GGGTAAGGCAGTTAGGAATCCAAGTGATGGCTGCTGTTGTGAGTTCAAATCCCACTGGAGGCAATTTTATTTTTGTTAAAACTTTTTAAAACTCTCGATGCCAATTTTGTACAGAAATGTCATATTTGTGTTGAAAACGAAAAACCCGAATATTTTTCATATTTTAAAGATGTCACTGTTTTATTTTCTGTGAACCAGGGTGTAAGTACTAACTTCTTTTCAGGAATTGAACTAAATGTGCACAATACTATTTAAAGAGATGTTAATGTTATGTTACGTCAAACGATCATTCCTTTTAGATTTACTTTACATTTAAGATAACGATAATTGTAGGATTTTTATCGAGTTTTTCCCATTTAACGATGCTTTCGCTTAATTCACTGAATTTCAAGAAAAAACAACCGAGCATGAACTCTTTTTTAAATTTCCCTCAATTTCATGAAGCTCGAAGGCGTAACTGCACTCGTCCTGAGACAATTGTCATAGTTTTGAATTCCTTTGATTGAATATTTTGTCATGGAATTCAGTGAATTCATTGAAATTTAAAGAGGAAAAACTCGAGTGTATCTAGCCTGAACTCTCCCGTTCTCTCCTTGTTGACAGACTGGTTTTCATTCGCACTTTAAATGCAATTCGAAGCACTTCCTTCTTTGAAATTTCGAGGTCCCCGATGAACCTTCAATCGCATGAACTTTATGTGGGACCTACTGCACTATCCTTTTATTGTTTGTGGTATGGGAGTTGGGGGTGATATGATGATTGTCTCTTTCAATCTCTTTCATCATAAAAAAAATCATACTTTGCTTACATTTTCCATATTCCACAGAATTTTGTCTTTAAAAATAAAGTTCTAAGTACTCTACATCCACAAATATGCTTAAAGTTTAGTTCCAAAATTTGCTATTCCATGAAGAAAAAGTAAATGTTTGCCACGGTTTTTCCTTTTCAGAACGGTGAATGGATATTTGACAATTTGAATAGTATAACGCAACTGGGATTTAATGTGGATCCACCCAAGGTACGTCCTCAAAAAATACTTTTGAACCTGCGCAACACTTGCGTGTGTATCAACTGAAGTTTTCGCGATAGGCCTTGCATCGAGAACCGGCAGATCTAAATTATAATTTTTTTTGGGAAATTTCAAAGTTTAAATTTTTTAGATAAGGACGAATCAAAGTAACCGGCTTTTCTGGAATGCACATATCAATAAATCCTTTACCCCAGTACAATGAAAGTTCAAAGATCATATTATGATTGCTTATCGCGTAAAAAGCAAATCATTCGACTTTTTCGTAAATAACCAACAACACAAAATTGACACATTTGTCAACACTTATTTGGCTTATATTAAATCACAGTCATCTAGATTTCTGAAGAAAGCAACTTGTCAATATACTGATTAATAATTGAACATCAGAAAACTGATGTCTCCCACACCCAACTGATAATTAAAAATTAAAATACAAAAGACATGTCAATACTGTTGATGTTTGTGTTATTTACGAAAACCAGTATTGAGGGATGATATATCGTGATGTACTTTATGGTGTAGTTTCTTTTTCCTGGTAAAATTCAGAAAAAAATCCGCGTATGTCTTATCAGTAACATCGAATTTAATATTCAACGTATGTGGTAAATATTGTGTTTTTCCCTATCAAGGGTATGATAGAAGCCAACACCAAGAAACCGATCACGATAACATGGACTCCAGCTCCTGGATATGATGTACGTGTACTTTTGTATTTATTATCTGTCCAGTTCGTTAATTTTGTTGTAACTTCCACGATGAACAGCCATTTCGAGGCATCTTTTTCAAGCCTGAAGAGTGGATTTCTCTGTGTGGTGAATTATGAGCAAATATTTTATTTTAATCTTTGGATTTTCTTTCAGCCAAACAAACCACTAGAAGCCAATATAAACTGCACAGTGAAAGGAGACGTAGTTGAGGTGTATAAGGTAATGTTGAGAGCTATGGTTATCAGTGAAGACATCCCGGAAGAAAACGACGCCGTCTGAACAAACTGATATCGTTTATCTAGTTCGTCTTTCAGTCACGAATATTCTTATCGTCTTGACCGCTTTTTACTGTTGTTATCCTGGTAGCACCCAGTATTAAAGCTATCTAATAATTTGATGAATTTTATTTTTACATGATATTGCGCTAAAGTTTGTTTGCGCTGTACTGTTCATTTACTGACGTTTACTTTTCAAATAAATCTGTGATATCTTTATATGAGTAATATAAATCACAAAGCCTTTGTGTAACTTATTGGTATTCCCAAAGTTTAATATACAAAATAACAATTCTACAATAATTGATATTAAATAGAATATGAACAACATGAAATATTACACCAGTTTTTACAGTGTTTGCATAGCATCAGCGTGCTTATTTTTCAAGTCACAATATGCAGACATATTTGTACTCGAGAATAAATCTGAATGACTTACGACATTGCAGTGCAATCTGACATCCAGGAATAAAATATTAAGTGGACATAGTGACCTCATAATTACGTGGGTGTTTAAGGCAATACTTTAGTAAATACTTGGCATTGCATGTAAGTGTGCTTAGATTTGTATTTTCAAGTGAAGTAAGCAAAAGAAGAGGCTTTATGAATGTCACATATTTGATGGTGCACACTGCGCGAATTATACGCTGATTTGAACATGTGAAGATACTGCACGTTGAACGTTCAACAGAAAATTTAGATGGCACAAGCATAGGCTGTAGTTTCCAAATCCATGCAATTGGCGGAATTTCTTTCTAATGTTTTTAATGCATTGATAGTCAACAAAAAAACCATGCCCAATCACAGAATATTACGACATAATAGCACCTAACGTATTAAAACTTTCATGTTCACACCACAAACGATGGAAGTAAGTTTTAAATGATATTGTTCTATCATGACCCAGAATTTGCGCGATCATTTTGACTACAGTCTTTATCGAGCGCAACTGAAGTCATGATATTGTTCATACTTTTCGGTATTGTACTCTGTTCCCTTAGATGTTGATTTTTTGTAACTAATCTGATATGTAGTACTTAGTGTAACTTGGCACTACCAGTGATAATTATTCATATCTCCTCCTTGTTTTGACATGTGCGTGTAAAGTTTTCTCCGCGCTCGGACGAAATTTCAGAAAATATGTCCGGGAAGTGGATTGAGGCGTTCACATTGGTGAGGGGTTTCTTGTAATCCAGACAAACTTCTGCACTATACCTCACTGGAAAAGAAAATATGATTTTATTATTTCAAATCTGCAGACAAAAGTGATCGTGAAAAATCACATTAATCAAGACCTGCACGCTACATGAAAATGTATATATTCATAAATAAGTGGATATGGTAGTACCCTTGTCTGCATAAATATTGGAACTTATGGCAGTTGAGCTGCATTTATCAAAAGTTAGTTTTCATGAAAAAGAAAGAGTAACTCATTTTAATAAAAAAAACCGCCTGAACCAGTGTTGTACAATAGTACTTACGAGGCTTCAAGCGTTGAGTTCAGCAGTAAGGCTGTCATTTTCCATATCTGTGCTTGTGTCATTTTACGTCTTTGACCAGTAGGTGGCGTTGTCGATGTTTGATCTGGACTAGGCAGTTGTACGGAACCGATACCATCCTGTACATCACTCTTCAACATGGCGGAAAGATCAGGAAGTGATTTGGACATTGTGCGCCCTTGATTTTGGCTCAAGTGTGTAGCGTCTCCATCAACACCTACCGGTAGTACATCAGTCTCATTAAACGACTGGGTCATCATCGTGTGACTTAATTTCGCTTGTTGATCTGGTAGCGTTTGATAGTCTGAGCTATTGGTGTGACTAAGTTCCTGTTCAGGAGTTTCATACTCCTCACAAATCTCACTCTCTGGACTCAAGTGTAACGAACCCGTTGAACTGACTCCGCTAGAACTAGGCATGCTTCTCAGTGAGTCATTACTAAAGGTTTTGTTCTTTAGTATACCCTGTCTTTCGTCTATACTGATATCCACCGCATTGCCTAGGTTCCAGGATAACCTTTTGTGAATGCTGGCGTCTTTGTCCTTGCGCAGTTCTTGGATAGCGTCTGCTGTGTGATATCGTCTGTTCCCCGACGTTCTGCGATGAGTCAGTTTGACTTTTAGGTTATCGTCCAAACTTGACACGTCAATCCTGTTGGGCAAAACGTTCATCTGTCTGTGCTGTCCTGCGATACCAGGATGTGAGTTGCTTTCCGAGCTCTCACCACTTGATTGTGAATCAGTCCTGATTATAGGCTTTGTTTTAGGTTTGACACCCAAACTAATGTCCTCTGCGATATTAAAGTCGTTAGCACCCGGACTTGCCGAAGGAGACAGATATTCCGTTTCATCTATACTTCCCTCGAGTGAATGTGATACTGACAAGTTGCGTGGAGATCCACGTCCACCTGGAAAACCGCCTAAAGTGGCAGATCGAGGCCTCTTTGGTGTGTTTTGCACAGACCTGTCGTCCAAACTATGCTGCCTGTCCAAGTTGTATGGATCACTGTGCACAACCCTGTTTATGGTTTCCTGACTGTTTGAACGTGGCATCACACCCATGGAAAGGTTGGGCATGAATGTGTCCACTGAACTGTTACTGTCAATCCTGTGAACGAGTGTGTGGTCTGGGCTGTGGTCTCCATGTTGGCTACCCATGTTGAAGTGGGCTGAATATTCGTCCTCATCTTCCAACATGTTGAGATAGACAATGCGACTCTCCGATCGCTCCATTGCCTCCCTGCGCATTTCTTTGTATGCTTCCTGCGAATATAGTGATTCTCTTCAGTTAAAAGGAAAACAATTGTGAAAAAGAGATGAAAGAGGTGATATTTTGTGTTTAATCTGTATTGGTGTATGGAGACCAACCTGAGCTCTTTTGATTTCTTCAATCCAAACTTTGGCATTCTCACCATGCATGGTGTATGCAGCTGAAGCAAGGTGATATTCATTCAGATGTACCAGCAGCATACTCACTGAAACATAATTTTTTTTTGTCAATACGCTGGCCTCTTGATGAAAACAAGTGCATCATAATTTCAATATGTTCAGTTTATTTTAATGGACTAACACAAAAAATGGCTTTGATTTGAATAGTTTTTTTTACAGAAAAACCCTTCGCACATCTTCAGTGAATCAAAGTGATACATGCAGCTAAAATTAAGAACAGTTCAAGAACCGTCGTACTTACGGTGATCATTTAGCGGCTGCACTACTATTTTATCCAGCCGCATCGGAGGTTTAATCACCTTCACTTTGTCGCTGCCTTTCTTGTTGTTGAGTTTGGTTATCAAAAGCAAATCAGTGAAGAGGAAACAATGAACGTCAATCTGAAAGAAAAGAAATAGGCAAATATGTAGATTGTACGGCGACAAATACGATGCATTGTATCCATAGAAACTGAAGCTGCTGGGTGTAATTAACTTCATCAATGTACCTTTCCGGCGGTAGTTTCCTTGAGCCTAAATGAACACTCCTTGAGTAAATGTCGCTTTTGATGCGGACCACAGCCGGGCACGGGGCACGTCAGGTCCAACTTGTTTAGCTCTCTTATCAGCTGAAAGTAGCGAATTGTTATTTTTTATAACTACGGCAAAAGTTTTTTTTTTTACATACACGGAGACGGATTTATGTGGACAGTAACTCCTGTAAAATCCTCATGGTCTGTTACACAGTAAAGTCTCTCATACGTCAACACCTTGTCAATCACGGACATTTGCTAATGAGCAGTGGGGTGTCCGCGCTTAAGTTTGACAAATGGAGCCAATTTTAGCAAATGTTCCAGCTGAGTATTCTGAGTGTTCTCTAGAAATTTAATTAGGTGTAAGAGCAAACAAGTATGAGGATTAAGGAACAGTTAGATTTGTACCTTTGCACACTCATCATTGGGCACCTCCACAGCCTGATAATCCTCGATACGATCAATGATGCGCGACAACCTGGCTCGTTCCTGTTCCTGATGCATGTAGGTGTTCACTTGTAAGACAAACCGCTCCACCTTCTCAATCTGTTCGTGAACCAATGAAAACAAGATTATTTCTTTCCTCGAGTTGTCGGTAGCTGCATGTGTTGCTTTTATCATTTGAATTGATTAGTCTTGGAGGAGAGACCATAATCCTTACCATGTGAAGAATGTCTTTCTTTTGCGTTTCATCAGTAGTTTCTTTGTGAATTGCTGCTAACAACAATTTGTAGCGTGTCAGTCTGTGCATTGGTGTTACCAGTAAGTCTGCCAACTTCAGTCTGTTACATTGCTTCTGAGCCTCTGCCCACTGAACAATCAAAAGAAAAACATTAAGTATAATGCTTGGTTGCATTGGCACATTTAGCTATGGCTATTCTACCTTTGTGAAGTACAAGACAAATATGAACGGAATTTCTTCAGGTAAATAACGTCATAAAAATAAGATTTAAACTCACAGCAACATAAATTCTAAACAGATCATTGTCTCTGTAACGTTGTTTGATGTATTCTTGACAAGGCTTTTGTTCAAAGCAATATTTGGTGTATGGCTTGAACAAGTCTTCGAACTGAAATGCAAAGTTTAAACAAATGATAAAAATGCGATTCATGAAGTAAACACTGCTAAAATATAAGAAACAGACGTGAAAGTAGGTCAACTAGAGGCACATATATGTAAAAAATTACTTTTCACTTCCATAAAATTCGGTGGGATGTAAAATAACGTGTACATGCACACACTTTGTACCTTAGAAAACCCGTCTTTGAGATGTGAGGGGTTCAGCGGTTCCCTTGTCTTGCGACTGTGCTTTAACATGGTGCTCACATGTTGCGCCCAAAACTCGCAGTTGGCGTTGTAAACCGCGGTAATGTTACTGAACACTCGGTCTGTCTCTATATCATTGAGGAGAATCTCCTTCTGCAGGTTGAGCAAGACGCACATGAAGAGCTGCAATACAATCAAACACCCCGGTTAATCAAAAATAAAAGCGTACCATCTATTATATAACTTCACTTTTAGTGATCGGAACGCTATTAAAGGCTTGTCACAAGTTAATACTCACATCAATAATGACTTTTAGTTTCTGTATATATTCAACTTCTGTGTGCAACAATTCCCAGATTCGAGTTTGCTGGTTGTGTTGCTTTTTTGTGAACCCCTGCAAAACATAAAAACAAAAAAGTAATGTACGCCGACGCATCATAACAATCAAGTATTTTTTCTCGTGCAGAAAATAGACGGAATTGTACTCATTCGGAATATGTGGTTTCCCCCACCAGCATCTGCACTATGACCCTGGAAAATAAATAGTCTATAACAAAATAATTCTTGTTTGTTACCTCTGCATTATCTACAATCTCCGACCAGTGTTTCTCCATGTAAAAAGTATCCTCACTGTAAGATTCCACCCCCACATGGACAATAGAGTCGAGAGAGGGAAGTCCATTTGTTGAATAACTGTTGAGCAATTCCGTTAATTGGTCCTGTTTCTCGGAACTTTCTCCACCCTATTAAATGGAAAAAACACAGTCAACACCCCTGCTTTCCAAAGGTTACATTCCTACTAATTGAAGTTATCCACTTGTGCGTAAAAAAACCTTTGACACTTTTCTCCGAGTAAATTGGCCGAACTGTTAAAAGGTTTGAACTTTTCTTGTTGGGGTTTTATCCTCCTCCGGTCTCGTAATTTGGATGAAACTGTTTCCACCAAATGAACTGTCTACTTAAAAACACCAGGTCTGTAGTATCTTTACGCTCTTACTCTAAGGCTTCTGTGTTGAAATCTTCTGTATTTTATCACAGGTTTCGTCTACTTGTTGGACATTATTGTGCGGTAATCAAAGAAGTGACTTGATGAAGCGAACGAAGCAACCGTGAACCAAGCAATATCAATAAATTTACCGGAGTTGCTACGTTTCTAAGAGGAAGAAAACAGCAAAAAGACAACAAACAAACAAAAAAAAGTTTTCCATACCTTTACAAATGGGCTGAAGAGATCGGAGATTTTGCTCTTGCTCTTGCTCATCTTGATTCGCTGGACGTCGCGGTCCGTTAGCGTGTTGTGCGGAGACGTGTCGTTCAGCGCCGCATGATCGTCCAGCGGAGGCGCCAGCACCGCCGACGCCCGGTGGTGATGCTTGTTGCCTTTTTGACTCTAAAAGAAACAAGAAAACAAAAATATAAATATAAATTTCTTGAATAAACATCATGAGGAGCACAGAAACCGCTACACAAAATGTAAATATTTCAGTGGGTTTTAGAAAATACGAAATTCATACACAGCGTAAACACTTCATTTGCTCAGAATACTGCTATTTTTCACTAAAATGTAATGAATTTGGCATCAAAGAATTTGGCAAGCAGCACTGATTGCCATAAGCCTACATCATTCACATGGGTACGGTATGATAAATCGAGTTTAATTTGAGCTGAAATGATACAGACAAACCCACGCGATGCACTTAGTATTTGGTGGTAACGTTTGGATTTGTAATACTAACAAACGGAGGATGTAACTCGGTGCAAACTTCTGAGTACCGATTAATATCAGATGGTATCGCACATATAAAATACGACGGCCTTCTAAATGGCAATCCTTTCTCCTTTTATCCTTGTTTATTTTTCTTTCTTAGTTTTATCTGGTTTCTGTGTTGGGAGGTAAAATCCCACTTTCCTTTTTTCGGACATTAACTGTTACTACTTGATATTTGCGCAGAAACAGCTGCAGTTTTCTTTCCTGGTTTTATCGGGACCATTTCACCTTCCATCCTAAACAGATTTACAAAAACAGAAACGCTAAAAATATACATCATTTTGTTTTTTAACTTGCTTCTCTGTTTTATTTTCCTTTCATTTACTGTAACTCTCGTTGTACTTTGATGGAACAATTCTCGCACGATCTATTGCACTGTGACTTGTTAGTTCCAAAAAACTTCAGAAGAGAATACTACTTTGGAAAAACTACATCACTACGGATGTGTTCGCCGTTTTCTAGTTGGTTTTATCAGAACGAAAATATCACTGAACTATTCTGAGTACTTGCTGGATTTTAAGAAATCAAAAATACACATAAATTAGACTTGAGTGAGCACTGGATTAACCTGTTTTTCTGCACAACAGATATTCCAGATTTTGCCATCTGTAATTTTTACTGTCAATCAGATGGAGCTGAATGTATCACAGTCTTGACGTATTTAATCATCATTGGAATGGACCGTATCGTGATTGAAAATAGCAAGGCTCAAAAAAGCATGTATCATTTGTAATTCTGAATACTCATTTGTAATGTTCATCGAAACGTTACTTGTAAGTCACTATCTATTATTGACATGACCTTTTAAGAGATGCTGGAAATGCAATCAAACAATATCAAAGTGAAAACAAAGTGGAATGATTTGATAAAACATTACTTATGGCAAAATTATTCTGGATTAGCGGGGAGGAAATCAGTTATGCCTGGTTTCTCTTCCGCAAATCAACCCAAAAAGATACATTTACGAAACACGGTCGCTTAATTCTTACCATTGGAATTTCTATAAATAAAATTATACTAAACCAGGGCATTACTAACGTGTACAATATTATCACGACAAGGAATCATCACAATCAAGTGTTATTATATATCTCTTTACATATAAAAAATCTGCACGACGTCAATACTTATGAAATTTGATATGATGTTATTCTTGAGCATCAAAACTGATTGCGAAGGACGAATTTTTACAATGTGCTACATTGCATACCTGGAAAACTTTGGAGCCAAGGCGGCACCACAATCTACCAAAGCCTCACGCAAAAAGCTCTTTCCTTACTTCCCTTCTCTCAGCAAATTATCACTCGAACCTAATGAAACTGGATTGCCGACAATAAGTCGCAAGTTTTGTTTGTTGTTACGAAATTCTACTTGGCATACGCAGGTTAAACACTTTTTTCTGTTTGTAAAACAAAATAATGCAAAAAAGAACGAACAGCATTTTAAAAGGTTTTATCGATTCAATTCAAAAAGACAATAGTTTTATTTTACCAGTTAAAAAACAAATATTTGTAAACATTTAACATCACACTGACGTCGCACTGACATTTCAAAACTGTAGGTATTGTGCCTTTGAGTTGGGAAACGATGCCCTTACGTTGCACTCTCCAACACAGTGTAGACTCGATGCCAAGTTATTTCCCAGTGGTAACAATGGCACAAATTAAACGCAAATCGCCTTCGATGAGCAATATTTTGAAAACAGAGAACGGGGCGTTGGATCTAGACAGATCTATAAGATTTATGTTCATCGAAGACAGCTGGTCAACATAATGCAAGCAAATTAATAAATTCCTAGTTCACTGGCCTCCGCCACCACACAAAAGAAAAATCTCATTGGAGATTTGGGCGCAATGTGAAGTAAACTAAAAGGAAGTACTTCGCGCCGTAACCACACCGTCCTTCATCAAAAGAACACAGAAGATCAAGTCTAATTGACACGACAACGGAAGGGCCGACAACGTTACAAGTTAAAAGAGGGCTTGATTCCGCACGACAAGGTTCCTAAAGCCTCCATTAATGTTAGAATATCTACTTTTCGTTTCAGTCTGATCAATTTTCTGCTCATATTTTAATATGATAACGTGATTCAGCCTAAGTGTTTCCTCGCGTTTCTTCCTTCGAAGTTTTGCAATTAGTACCTCAGCTTCTCTGCTTCAGCCCTGGATCTATCTAATATCTAGGTCTTTTTCTGTAAAACATATGGAATATACAAGAAACAAAGGCAATATGAGCTTAATGTGAAAGGCATATTTGACGACCTTAAAATAGCTCAAATTGGAATTTTAAAGTCATATTACCACAACGTTTTCTTATCTTTTCCTTTGCCATTACCTCAATCTAAAAGTGCGAGATAAACCAAGTATTATGTTCCAGGAGGAAAATACACAATACACATTACGGGGAGCCGCTTTCTATTAGTTTCGGATCGGAAGTTGAAGAACGAAGTAACAAATACAGGAAAAAATCCTTGAGCTCAATCTGTGGGTAATATGGTCTTCTTCTATTTTGTTTCCTTTGCTGAGGTATTGATGCCCCTATATTATTACCGACCGTGTACGAATTACGAGGAAAGGTAATGTTTTCACATTGTTTTTCAGTTCACTGGGGGCGGGGGTACTCCAGTCTCTGGTTCCAGGTCCCTTCCCAGCCTCTGGTCCCAGGTCCTTTCTAGGGGGGTTACTCCAGTCTTTGGTCCCAGGTCCTTCCCATGGGGAGGAGGTGGGGCATTCCCTAGTCAGGTCAGGGTACCCCCTTCCTGGTCCTGGCCGGGGTGGAGGGGAGGGAGGGTGGGAGGGGTACCCCAGTCAGGTCCTAGGTCAGGGTCCCGCCCCCTCCCGAAGAATAAATTTACCAAAACGCATTAAAAACAGCTCCATTTGTGTGGTTC
>JBCAUG010004950.1:0-11395 GCA_038406175.1 Haplosyllis leylae | reverse complement strand
GTACAACTTGTTCCCCTGCAATAAACCAGCATTCACGCCTAACCAACACCGTGTCATGTCTTTATGACCCCACGACAAATATAGTCCAGATGCTGTACAGCAGACTGAGTTGTTTTTACTATAACCAGTCCTGAATGGTGCATACTGTTGGTTGGTTTAGAGCCAGCTTGGTCATTGAAAGGGGGATTCTTTGGAGATGTTCTGGCTGTTTTATGATAATTAGATATCAGTGACGTCATAATTTATTCAGGATAACCACCATGTCAGTGGCGGATCCAGGATTTCCCAGGCGGGGGTGGGACTAACCTCCAAGATGGGGGCGCTAACCTATTATTTGGCCAAATTTCTCTTGAAAACTGCATGAAAATGAAAGAATTTGTATCCAGAAGGGGGGCGTCCCTGACGCCTCCCTTAGATCCGCCACTGCATGTGGAGGGGCAGAGTGGCTGGCTTGTTAAGCATTAACTAAAATCCCGAAATATTAGATAAGTATATCTAACAAATCATGCGCAGAGGAGTATGGGTAAAGTAGCAGGCTCAAGTGAGAGCCAGTTTATGTATTCTGCTAAGTCCATTAAAATGTGCAAATCAAGACCACAACATACAGAAATTCTTCAATGTGTATGTTCTCACTGTGAGAATACTATACTTCTTGCACCTAGAAAATTCTCACTGTGAACTTAAGGTACTTAACAGCTTGATGGTTAATCTGGAGATCTTATGGTATGGCCGTCTTGAATTCACCATTGCATAGGGTCAGCCTAATCACCAGCAAATCAAGTAGTTCACTATACCTTTCTAGGCCAGATATACCCATCTCTATAATTTAGTACACTCCAACAAAGGAGAGGATATAACTTGCAAAGAGACCACTTTGAAAGTAGTTGGGTATGACTAAGAATTATAACCAAGGGGGTATGATTAGGAATATCACTCAGTACTAAGGCTAGTGTTCTCGTCAAGGATTAGTTAGATATAACCTAGAGAACACAAAGGCTTGTGATTGGCTGCTCAAAAGTGGGGTAATATGTGCATATAATCAGTGTATGGTGATTGGACATCGGATCTAATCCACAAAGGTACAGCACATGATCTATTGGAATCCACTTGGAATAAACCTGTGGAGGCATGATACTATTCCTTGTGAAGAATAAGACATAGGTCTACCTAAGGCAATTAACCTCAGTGCAGGTGTAGTTCATCAATGCTCATCACACAATTTTTCTAGGACTGCAAAGTAATTGTGTATGAAAGTGAGTGGCAACTGTACTTGATTGTGTAGCATTTTTGCTTCCTTCATCAATAGCCATGAAGTTAATCTTAGGAAAGAGAACATTTGTGTTGTCATGTGTTCATTTTGGGAATACCTAGATGTGACAGTAGACGATAATTAAAAAAAAAACCAGCATTTAGTTTATCAATCCTAATTTATATGTCAATTTTTATTTTGGTCCCAAGCTACCGTGGGGATAATTATTTAGTCCTCAGAATGTGTTGGCCCCATGGATTAATTTTGAAAACATGAGTCATAATGAGGCAAAAGTCTGATCTAAATGTCACTTAGACTGTCAATAGATCTGGAACAGAATCAAAACTTGTCAGTGATGGGATTGGTTTAAATTCCTAAATTGCAGTTTTTGAGCTTCTACTGGGATGATCGAGCTGTTACCACCAACTTTGTATTCTACCGTGGCATTTTATGCTGGTAACACATTGTACAATCTAGAGATAGCATAAAGATCATTCATTCCTATTGGTCCATTGTCTGTTTTTATCTGTCTTTTGCCCGCATCTATTGTTAAATGGTAGATGTGAACTCAATAACAATAAAATTTAACTACCATGTCGTATAATATTTAAATATTATACACATTATAATGTCATGTAAGATGCTGTCGCACCTCAGTTTCGTTTGACGGATTTAACAAACCAAACGTTAACGCTTTCTGATTTGTTCTCGATAACTATCGCTCCACGGGTATCTCCGGACAAACAGGATTTACTAGAAGTTGAAGGGACATTTTTAAAGACTTTTCTTTCAAATGGAAGCTTTCTTATTGTGGTGAAGAAGTGACTGGTCTTAATTGAGACAGCGGATAAAAAGATACACGAACAGTTCTCAAAATGCCTACTCCTTCGGAAGACAAGAATGAAACTGGACAACCTCCTGCAAGTAGTTGTGTGTATGTAGTTGCTTCCGATTTGGAGGCAATAAGAGGATGTGGTGGTGGAAATATGGAGGCAGAACAACATCTTAATGAAACTGACCAAGGAGAAGAACAAGCAGATTCACAAGGAGATGAAGACGAGGATCTTGATGATGAGGATGACGAAGAGGATGCTGAAGCGGACGAGAGTAAAAAAGAGTATCCTCCACTGGCACACGAGGATATTTCCCAAACTTCCCAGCACTGTGACGCAGAAGAAGCGGTGACACGAGCCAGCAGTGAGAATGATTACGTGGTGAATGTGCCACATCCAGCTCCACTTCACCATCAGCACCACCATCACGTAAGCCATTCTAGAGGTGTAGTTTATCCGAATGGCTCCTCATCTCAGGTACACACATTAATGTTGGGAAGTCCACTGCATCATGGTGCTTCTGGTGCCTATGTCATTGCCCCTACATCAGAATCTGAGTACCAACACCTTCATCACCCGAATCATCAACATCTACATCATCATTCCCAACACCAGAATCAGAATCAAGTCTTCATGACCAACAACAATGGTAACAGCAACCAGGAGAAGGCTAAGCCGAAACGGAAGCGAGTGATATCCTGTGAGCAGAGAAAAGCGGCGAATATTCGAGAGAGGCGACGAATGACCAGTCTTAACGAAGCTTTCGACATCCTGCGTAAAACCGTTCCCACCTTTCACTACGAGAAGAAGTTGTCGCGGATTGAAACCCTCAAGCTGGCCATTCAGTACATCTACTTTATGACGGAGCTCCTGAACGGCAAGGACCCGAAGCACATATCTATGACACCGAGGCTGCCGATGTTTCAGGGGATGATGGGCAACATGATTGATCCAGGTCGCCCGGGTAGACGGGGACGCCGCAGGAAGGAACAGAATCCCCTCCTCATGCACCACCACACACACGCCTATCCGTTCCTCACATGATTCCCAAAAGAAATAAAACACTTTGCATTGATTGTCGTAGTGTCGTGTCAAGGACCAAGATAATTATTTGGGGCCCAGAGATAAAAACTGTTATATTGAAACAAACGAAAATTTGGATTTTTGATACTGGAACAAGAAACTTAAAATGTTACAATTCTCTGAGAGAATGAAAGGAAACAGAACACTTTTATTGTTCTAAATTATGGCATTTTACATTAATCTTACTCTAGTCGAAAGAAGATATTCATATCAATTTCGAAATTCTGTCGTATCTTCTTTAATCAAACATATTTTTACATGAAATAAAGATTAAAATATGCAAAATTTACACATTATTTATAGTTTTGTTTGCAAATGTTCAGTGCTGCATTGTTGAATTTTATAATGTCTAAAAACTGAAATGTTAAAATTCAGTTGATGTCAAATGTATATTGGTTTTTGGGCTAAATAAAATCAGAGGGGCAATGCAGAACAATTCAGAGGTGCATACTTTAAAAATTGATTAAATTTACATATTTTTATTTCTATTTAAAGCAAAACTACTGATCCAAAAAGGGGAAATTAACACAATTAAAATTTAACCAGAAAATGATATGAATATCTTGAATCGCTGATGTAAATATACCTCGTACTTTACATTCTTAGATGGCATCTTTCGGTAAATGTAATATCCGTAAGTAGAATCTAATACAGTTACTACGGTATGTTATTGTGCTTTCATGTTTTATATACACTGTGTTGACTGCAGAATGCTGGTTTCCTACATTTTGCAAAAGATAGTATTTTTGCGGCCATCAATAGAACTTTGCGGTACTGTGGAACCAAGTAGCTCGACAAAGTGAACTGCTGCTGATTATAAGCCAAGGCACACCTGTTGGGCCACTTGCGCAAACAAAGGAACAACCATGCAGGTAGCGAAAATGAAAAGAAATAGACCCGTATTTATGTTTTACTTGTAAGGAACTGTTAACGCATCAGTGTTGTGCGCGTGCAGGACACAAAAACACTGGTTTCATACTGTGAAAATCAGAACCAGTTGTTGGACATGAAAGCAACGTTGATATTAATATAGAGACCCAATTCTACGTATCAACGTAAAATAAACTCCTTAAATGTCAACGTGATCACTAAGTCTCTTCTAGTTGATCTAAAAGAACGAAGCATCCACCGAATATTGTGTGTATTGCTGTGTTTTCTGTAATTACCTGAATTATTTATCTTTTGTATTACTTGTTGTTAGGATAAAGGTTTTTTGTCGGAAATAAACATTTCTATCCTGTAACTTCGAGTCTTAAGTTTGTAATCCTGAATCAGAGCCGTGAATAGTTGACTTATATTTCATTGGATGTCTTCAATTTGACGAAAGTCGAAAAGAGTCACAGGGAACCATGAATTGTTGCTTTCGTTGTCATTATCGTTATGGTTGTTGGCTTTCTTGAGTACAGTTTTAAAGACAGAGACTTTAAAACCAATGTGCATTAATGATGCACACCAAATTGTGTCTGGAAATATTACAAGGATAGAGAATACTTAGCTCCAGATTTTACATTCACCTTTTGTTAAGTTAATTAGATCTATATTTGCTGGAGAACAATTTTCACGGAACCAGTTTGATCCAGTCCTTCCCAGTCGGTTCCGGACAGAAGTTTGACATGGTTATTTCAAGGATTTCAGTGATTGCGGAACTAACTCTTCAATCGAGTTTTTCTATAATTCATCTATTTCTGCCAAATCCTGGCAGAATCCTGCTTGCAGTGACGGAGAAGAGCAAAATACAAAATTGCCCCTGGTGGGAATTGAACCAGGACATCATGATCATCACTCTAATGCTGTACTGACTGTGTTAGGTAGGTTTGTGTTGGGTTGGAGATTTCTAAAGTAAGCTTTGTTTCGTGCACCACTTACATTTTGAACTTTGATCATTTCTAGAATCAATAGAGCATGACTTTATAAAGGCCGTGGTGATTGAGACTGGCAATAAAATGTTGACTTAGCTCATTCAGTAGAGCATTGGTATGATGATCAAGAGGTTCTGGGTTCAATCACCACTGTGGGCAATTTTTTATTTTGCTCTTTGCTGTCAATACTGGCAGGTTGCTACCAGAATTTTCCAGAAAATGACGAATTATAGAAAAACTCGAATATATAGAGCAACATAACACAGGCCAAAAAATATTGTGACATTATTTCGGAAATTTAACAGACTAATGATCCTGTAGAAAAAATATCGAAACTTAGAAAAGAATAAAAGATTCATTCGGTGTAAAATCTGTTCACGCAACGGTTCGCTTTCTGTCAAACAGCGATTACACGGTTTCGGTGAGACATTTCGTGTTTGTGAACAATTTCCTTTTCGTCTGGTGTGGCTTTATGAGGCAGGTGATTGACAGGGGAATCTAATATGTCCCATACCGGTTTACTGCTAGGAACACAGTAAATCTATGATCAACAGAGGATTAACTACTGAGGTTGAGTTTTTTCTCTGTGAAGGTACGTTACATACCCATATTTTAGGGGCTGTAAAAACTGCTGTGTGTACGGATAACTCGGCAGTCATCTTTTTGTTAATGAATTTCTATTTTTAGCAACGTTTTTCAGTTCTCTTTACTCTGATCTACCACTATTTGCTAGATTTGGACTGTTAGCGTATTCACACTGTCTATGGCTGGGACCAATGGGTCCTAATGTATTGTACAGAAATGTTCACACTGGTCTGAAACGGGGAGAAAGCAGGACCCATTGTTTCCAATTGCACTGGTCTAATATGTCCTATTCCCATGCAGTGTAAATAAGCCATATGCCCCATAACTTTCTGCAATTTAGTAGCAACGTAGGAGTGGCATGCCAAGAAAAATAATTGTGAATACCGCACCAGAGTCAACAAGCAGAAGCTCTTTCGGTACTTAATTTTTGATTGAATCAAGAATTACAATTGATGTCAATATTTACTGCTTAAGGTTTATAAAATGGCCCAAAATTATGTTGAATAAAATAATAGAATAAAACTTCTTTATTTGCAAGTCAATATACTGTCTTTCTCAGTCACAAAGGGAAATGTTCTTGGAATAGAGAATGCCTGTAGCGAATGTCAGAAAATGTCAAAAGAATAAGGGCCTACATTGCGAAACTTTACCGCCCTGATTTTGAATGTCTAAATTTAAAGAAAATTGTAACAAAATGTAGTACTAGTTTAGGCATTTGCTTTAAAGTTAGACATGCAAGTTACTAATTACAGAACTGCTTTCAAAAGATAGGACAGTGAGTTGGTTTGATTGGTTACACCCATCTTAAAGTTGCCTGAAGGACCAAGTGAGTTACCTCTTGATGAGCTCTTGAACCTATCACCCATCCCCGAAGTAGCATTTCTATTGTTCATTTGAAATCTAAGAAGGGAAACTTTAACCCGCAACACAATACTCAAAGTTATGTGAAGAGATGATGGTATTGTGGTCTCATTAGTTCGTTGTCTTGTCCACATATTTCTTTGGTTTTCAAATATTTCACACAAATTGTCGAGTACTATGAGACTGAACTTCATAGATGACGATTTTGGCGCCGAAATAAGGATAGTTAGTCACGCTTTTGGCTCACTTGCAAATGTTAAAAAAGCTGATGTACATATGATTCCACAATATTTATGTTCAACATGTTCCATACGGTGATAAAAAAAAAATTATTTTTAATTCTCGATAAAAACAACGTGTCAATTTATTTGATGAAAGATAGCTCTTTGAAGCCTTAATTAAAGACTGAATAACAGCAACTCAAAAAAATATACAGATAAAATATAGATGTCAATACATATTAATTTGAACAGGTTTATCGCATCAGCCAATCGGCGCGAATTCAAAGACGATGTTTTAATTTGGCATCGAAGCAGTGACCATAACTGTTCTCTCTTTGATGAGGGAAGTATGTCTAACTATCTATGATTGTTCTCTAATTGTCCAAGAATTTCAAGTGGAACTGTTAAAATTCCCATGGTTTGAATTTCTCTGTTTTTGTTCTGTTTGTATCAGTCAAATTTATGGCTTCGAGTCTTCATCTCTGGCATTTAATTGATGGCTATGTTGAACTGGATATTTTAAATTTTACAATGACAATTGAAATTCATTCTGTAATCAAGAGATAAATAAATAGATAATAATTTTCAAAAAGAATCATAAAAAAATAAACTTAACCTGTGCACTAAATGCACGGGCTCTTTTAGAGCTAGCAAATTACACGATAAATTGAAATATTCCGTCATTATTTTTAAAGAATTGGACCTTCATATAGTGAAGTAAAGAATATTTACGTTGCCTTGAAATCAGTCCACGTTCCTTGGAAAGTTAATATTTCTGTTAATTGTAGCAGTTTATTTGTTTAAAATATCTCTAGTCCTGATATTTTCCCAGGATATTGTAGTCTCGGCGGTAGTCTCGAAAGAGAAAAGACCTTTGACCCAAGTCAAGTTTCTTTCTTTTGTGGATGATTTTAAGAAGACAAAATTAATGATTTATTAAAAGCAAAACGAGGGACCTATGTCCAGAAAATATCGTGCGCCAAAACATTTGTTGAGCGCATGAATTGGATGTTGGCGACGAAAGCCAGTCCCCCTGCCAGGAAACTCCTTCCTGTAGAGCAGTAAAAAATTGGACCCATCATTCTTCACTGTCTCATCTGTCTCTCGTCCCAAGTTCTATCTTTCTACTTCTGTCATTTTCTTTTGAATCCAGTATTCCTGCTTCTCTTTGTAGCAAGGCAATGATGTGGTTGGTTTGTGTCGATTAGGAATTATTATAAAATATCGTAAAAAGTGTTTTGGCAATTAGGTAATGGGCCACACAATGTTGCGGTCACTGTGAACAAATTCTCAACTGTAGTGTGGATGATTGGTCCGTCGAATTTATGAGTAATGCTGGTAATGAATAATTAGTATGTTTAGATTCACTTAAATTCAACGCCATTCTCCTTTATTAACGTTAAATTTTTGAAAAGGGTCACAGTGGTCACGCAATATATATATGATAACATTTCTGGGCTGATATAAAAACAATACATTCGGCTGATGAGACGTTCACAAATAATTTCTACAGTAGCTAAATCAACTTTAGCAGTAGAGGCGGGAAACTGCAAAAACCAATTTTTAATGCTCATTCGTCTTCTTTTTTGCTTTTCTGTCATTTGCGAGAAAGGGTCCAATTTTGTTTCACACACTTTTTCATGCCATTACCCGACCAGACGGTATTCAATTTTTACTTTTAACATTCGACAAAATCTGTGCCATTGCTCTTCTAATTCTTTGCTTGATGGAACATTTCGTGTTAGGCGCTCGTAAAGTAAAACTCGTAGTTTCCAGAGATTTCCTCTATCTGATCTACACTTACAATCAGGATATAAATCTTGATTGAACAATTAAGCAAATTGTAACTTTAATTTTATGAAGATAATAACTTATTTCAGGAGGGAAATGTAGAAATAAAAGGAATCTCAACTTTTTGTCCTTTAGTGTGACATTCAGGGCTTCTGCTGATCAGTGTCATAGAATGACGTTGCATTTTGAAGACATAGAACTACTATTTACACACATTTTAGTGCTTTAAATATATTTGAGTAATATCACAAAAGATAAGTAATTTAACATTAAAAATATATGTCTGGAAAATAGGTGTAAAAATAAAACAATGTAACAACAGAAAAGTATCTGAAAATCAGAACAATAAGTGTAAAAATAAAACAACAGAACAATAAAAAATGTGTGAAAATAAGGACAAAAGATTCTGGGTCCCTAGACACCCTGGGCTCCTGGATACCTTGGGACCCTGTCCTCTCGACCATCTGTACCCCTTAGGCCCCTGGGCACCAAGGGTCCCATGGACCATCTGGAACCCTGGGTGCCTTGCCACTCCTGGACCATCTACATCTCTACACACCCTCGGGTCCTGGACACCCTTGATCCCTAGACCATCTGCACCCTGGGTACCTTGTGTGTTCTCCTTGGCTCATTTGTATGCTAAAAGATGATTGGTTGGTCCCCTTGGCTTATTTTAATCCTCAATTCCAATCAATCACAATCTTCTAAATTAGGCCCACTTAAAATCTGTCATAAAACTGTCAAGGCTCCCTTCCATAAAATCTCTGATTCTCTGCACCCCGTACCATATCAACGATTAAATTGATTCTAAATGAGCCAGCAATAAAAACAGCAGAAATACTCACTGTCACAGCCAGATTTGGGACTGCACTAAGTGAACCCATAGTATAGCAATGTGCACTGAGTAACCATAAACCCAAGCATGCAGAATGACTAAAATGGGCACTGGTTATGCCTGAGTGACCTACCCACTGAGTGCCTCCCACCAGGGTACACCACACTCTGTGATACTTGTTACATACGTACTTGTTAAGCCATATTCAGGATGATTATGATTTGTACTACTGACATGTAACACAACAAGAAGTACTACAATAAATACAGCAACTGTGCAGATATCTCTTTATGTATTGTTAGAGTTGTTAATGTGCACTGCCAGTACAATCATGCATGTTAACTATTGGTATGTCACTCGAGTATGGCAATTATCACTAGAAACCCATACCAATAGATGTATCACTCACTCATGATGGTAAGATGGAAATAAACTCTGGTTTATCTTGTTGTTTTGGACTTGAATTTGAACTAGCAGTAGTCATACAAACTTTTTTCTTGTTAATATAATCTAGCTTTAGTTTGTCTAGTTTCAGTTATGTAATTTTAACATTTAACTACAAACTATAGATTTACTGTTTTTTTTTACATAACAAGAAAAACTCAAATGTACCCAATTCGCAATGGAATGGCACAAGAAAAAAAACACATGCGTAAAAATATATTATCTCAAACATGGAAAAAGCATACATACGTTTCAAAATTGGTATTTTGTTCCCTTCATATCATCAAATGTAGGAAACGAAATGACAAACTTAATGTTGTAGTAAATTTGGAATTACAAAAGCTGTTGCCACTCATAGGGATGACATCATTGTACATGTTCTACATGGATAAGTTTTAATCACATTAGTTTTATTTACAATTATTGGTAGAAGGCTTTTTCTCATGAAAACATATGCTGCAGAATATGTTGAACAGATTTAGTCATCTAATTTATCATGTTCTTCCCATTTTTCAATTAATGGTTATTTAGTCCTTCCAAAGTACATTCACGGTCAATGGGTTGTGAATTAAATTCTAACAGAAATTTATTTCTGTTTCCTCGTCTAATGAGTTCAATCAGATTAACAAGAAAAAGTATGAAATCACTTTCAGCGTGAAACTTATTGTTCTAACAGTGGTTTCTTTTTCGAGAATGCCCTTCAGACATCATTGTGTATTAATTGCAATAACAACAAAGCAGCCATTTAAACTTTCAAACAATATATATTGTAACAAATAACACGTTTTTACAGAGAAAGTTCACATTTAAATACACAACCATTGCAGTCAACCTACTTGCTATGAAAGTGAAAATGAATATTAACAAGACCAGAGAGAGAACTCAAATCAAAGCCTGGCAAGATGGGAACGTGAAGGTCTACACCTCTCTTGGTATCAACATTAACTTGGTCTTTTTTGCTGTCCTCCATCTTGGTCTGAAGTTTGATTTTTGGCTTACTTTCAACTTTCGAATCTAATTCCTTCACAGTGACCTTGGACCTTTGCAGTGACCATTTTTGGGTTCAGAATTTAGCATTACATTTTCCCTGTCTTGTATCATTTGCATTTCGACTGGTAACACATTCAACATGTCAGACACCTGTTTTTTCATTTTTAAGTTACTTCTCTTGTACCTCATAATAGCATTAGACTTATGGCCTGTCTGCTCTTGAATCAGTTGGGGATCAACCCCTTTCTCAAATAATTGAGTAGCAGTTAATTTTCTTAGGGAATGATTCCTATAATGACCTTCAATGCCACCGGCATCCATGATTGATTTCATGTATTCTGCGATCGTGTTTTTACCAACAGGATGAGAACAATACCAATATGTACTACCAGGAGTCCACTTAGAATTGGTTTGAAAATAAAATCTAGGTGACGTTCTAGACCCAGATGGACCAAGCAACAAATATTTCCGAAACAATTCAACTATGCAGTGAGGACGGAAACCTGAACAAAATGCATACCTTACTTGTGGTGGGCCTTTATTTCTGTCCTTCAGTCCCCCCGCCTTGTCTTACTTGAAAATTCCCTGTAGATAAGTGTATCCTTTCCTTCAACTTTAATAATGTTAATTTGACTGTCCGGGTA
>JBCAUG010004939.1:0-11395 GCA_038406175.1 Haplosyllis leylae | reverse complement strand
TTACCGCCCGCATCCGAAGGATGAGGGAAGGTAATAGTTTCAGTTTGTTTGTCAGTCCACAGGGGGGAGAGGGTACCTTGGCCAGGTTTGGATGGGGGGTATCCAAGCCAGGTCTGGCGGGGGGGTTTCCCAGCCAGGTCCAGATTGGGGGGGTAACCCTAGCCAGGCACCTCCCCCTGTTAACAGACAGACACCTGTGAAAACATAACCTCCCTCCGTACTACGTACGCGGTCGGTAATTAGTAATTCGAAGACATTCAACCGATTACAAATTTCTGTGTACAGGAAGGAACACTCAAAAAGTTCTTCTTGACTTTTGATCATTCAGAGCCTCGAGTTTCGTTGGCAACAAATTTACCGACTGAAAAACTTGTTCTCCAACATCCCCAGTAAAAACATTTTTGACGTTTTCTTCGGCAACTGATATACTTCCAGTCATTCCAAGAAAACTGGGGTTAATTTCAAGATTCAAGCATTAACGCTCCAAATTTTTATGAGTAAAGAAGTGAATAAATGGAAATAAAATGTATGCTTATAAATGAGAACCTGTAAACAGGGAAATGTTTGTACATCTCTTCTGAGAGCTGTATTATGCTTTAGATATGGATTTCATTCCAGGATCTTCCATTGTTAGCTCGCGTATTCCATTGTCTTCTTGATTCATCCGAATTTCTATTGTGCTGCCTGGCAGCACTCCATCTCCAGTGCTACTTGCATCTGGATGAGGTTCTCCAGAAAGGTCCTCTTCAATATATGGATGAGTGGGTAATGTTAGAAGTTCAAATACGACTAGAATTCCAACGAAAGCGAAGATGACCATGGCTATCACACACAGAATGAAACACCAGGATATTTTGAATCCCGTAACATTCTTGATTTCTGCATCTTGTATCTCTGTGCCGAAAAGGGAGACGCCTATCAGTTGAAACAGCACTGAAAGAGAAGATAACATTGTACGTAATAGATGCCGGGTATAAGCAATATTACTTTAAAATGTCTTATTTTAATTTGGGTCATGGGTCAGTGGGTCATTTTCATTTCCTATCTTCTATGTTAAAATAAATTTAGGGCTAAAATATGTGCTCATTTAAGCAACTTCCTTACAAGTGAGGAATTGTTATTTAGTGACAGACACAACGAGACGGCGCAGAAGGATCCAATTCCTTCACTTATCGCCAGAAAATCAATACCAGTGTACCTCAATGCGTAAGTTCTTTTCCACTTGAATATTTCAGTTTAATTGATTTCCTTTAAAAAAATATCTTTAAAATTTCTATATGTAATGTTTCACTTGCCTGAGAGGAAAGAGAATTGTATTTTAAAATTAAGTAATGGTTAGGCCAAATCTTTGAAGAAGTTAAGCGCAATTTTAGACAAAACTAGTTTAAAATATCAATAGGAAGAACACAATTACAGTAGCCTGTTGTGCATCACTGATGGTACGTACAGGCATCTCAACAACTCAACACCTCGCCGATCACATTTCTTATTCAGGCACACATACAATCTTAGCGAAAATCATGGCGGCTCTCTTCAGTTTCAGGCCATGGAGTCTTATTTGTTTTTGGCATGTACGTGTACTCAAATTAAGAATTTATACCTATGAATAAATTCTAACTTCGAATAAAAAGTAAATATTTATTATCACTTGCCTCCCATGTAATTGGTTACAATGCTGAACATCAGGGCGCTTCTTTGTTGGTAGCATATCTGTGCACAGGCGTACAGAAGGGTTGAGATAAATGACATCACTGCGCAGATGAACGCAATGCAGATGAGTGCCTGCACAGCCATGAACCATCCTAAAAAAGACCAAATATTTTTAGACAAAAACAAAAAAAGAAGAATTTAAACAGTCTTCAGCAACAAGATGAACCATAAAATCCCGCTAGGTGTTGAATAGCTGGGAACCAATCCACATGACACTGGGGTTAACGGCAAAATTTGCAAGTGTCTTCTCATCGTTTGAACGTTTTTTTTTTCAGATTCCTCAGATGCTTTGGCCGGGAAGGGGTGGTGAATTTACACCACTCATCCATACGGACGAGTAAATCCAAAGTCAACTTGCCCAGACGAAATCTAATTTGCTAATTTGCACAACTTTGGACAAGTGATTTGAAAATTAATTTGTGTGACAGCAAAATCCACTCGTCGTGGACGAGCATACGAGTATTAAAATATTCATTAGGGAGGGGGCATTGACAACATAATTTTTTACAAACATTTCACCTGTATGAGCATTTCTAACAACAATAAAACATGAAAAAAAGAATTAAACTCAAACGTCGCATAAATGAAATCAATCCGTGCAATTTGGTGGCTACACAGACTGTAAAACGCATAATATAAAGATTGAAATTAATAAGATTGATAACATGCAGCAATAGATCTATCAAGATTATAGATAGAAGTCAATTGGAAAAAAGGCCTTCACAAGAAGGACAGACATCAATTTAAGAGTAATTACGAATAACGAAATCACAAAGGAGACAACATGTAGAGCCTCTTCGGAAGACACCTGTAATGACGATACCTTTCTTTGTTAGACCAATGTGAGAATTCCTATTGCTGTTTCTTCAAGACCTAAAAAGCTAGTTATTTGCATTACTTATTGTGAGAATTCATCGGGTTTCCTAAAATTAAGGAAAGGTTTTAAAAAGACGTTTTCTAGTGTTGTGCATTTTATGCTTCTTGAATCATTCATTTCACTCAGTGGCAGATTCACGATTTCTAGTAGTGGGGGCTACAACTCTCGATTTTCAACCATTTTTTCAGAAAATCAATGGATTCACTAAGGACTCGGTCTATACTATCCTACCTGGCAAATGATTGTTTCCAGCTAAGTTGATGCAAACCAGTCCTGTTGTAGCTGGGTCCTTTTGGCAATACCTCCACAAGCCTAGGCCTTCATACTCAATCTGAATCTCTATATCTGTGGGAACAGCCCACGAAGTGGCTATGAATCCAAGTAAATTAAATACATTTCCAATGAGAAAACCTATTATAACTATTTCAATCCAAGCGTTTAGTGTCACTGCTCCATGGTATGTCATTTTTCTACTTTCGCATTTCCTCCATTCACTCACGTTATTTTCCCCTTCGGAAGATTTTCTCTGGTTTTATGCTTTGTAAAAAGTTTGAATAAGTTTTCATAGATCTTAATAAAACCTGGCACTGAAATAGATCCACGAAACAAAACAAACACAATCTGTGTCAAAGCTTGGTAGGCGTATCTACCATGTGATCGTGCACTAACTTTGGCCTTTAACTGAAAACTAGAGTATCTAGGACACAACATTCACAGAGTTCTGTTGAGATGTGTGTGACCAATCTTTGTGTAACAATTCTGAGTTTTCAATGGTTGTTCAACGCTTTGCCGAAGTCACTAGGTCCAAAATATCTGAGCAGTGCAAAAATATTTATCATCTATCTGTTTTCGTGCATTTTTGTCGGAGGTCACGACCTACTTGGGATCGTGTGCGGGAAATATTTGGAGCACGTCTGAACATCTCAAGCGTGAAGATGTTTGTGATGAATTCGCGTACAACAGTTTTCCGTTTCAGCGATACAAAATCAACCAAAATTGTTAACTTTCAAAGTTGTTTTTGGGTTCAAACCGTGTTGGTGGTCTATCTCCTGGATGTCCCAAAGAACGTTATTTTTGTCAAATTTACAAAAAAATCCACAAACATTTAACATTTATGACCTGGAGAGGGTGCGCTCAAACCATCACCGAACTGGAAATTTTGAATGAATGTAAAGAAACATAAAAATTAATTTATTGGTTTAAAATATTAAGTTTCCTTTAAATTCTGTGAAAAATTGCAAATCCTCAAGTTGACACCGGGAGATAGATTTAATATTTTTAAAGATACAACTGTAGATCTAATCCTTTAAAAGTCTGGAGAAGAACCATGCAATGCAATTTGGAAGCCAAAAAGACTGCAGTTCGCGAATTGCATAATATGAATTGCATGATGCAGTTTTGTTTCTCTCATCTAGGCATCTTGGAGGAGTGCAGCCAACAGTCTTCTTTTGCCTGTGAAACTGAGTCTTGCATGCTGCACAAAATTGTTCTCCATAACAAGTACATCACCTGTAAAAATGGACATAAAAATGTAAGAATTCTTTAAGTGAAGAGATAACATTGGGAATGTCTAGTTTTTGTACACAATTTTAGATTGATCGGTTTTTGAGCAATTTAGATAAAAACTGTATTCTTGATATGATTTTTGTACTCTCAGTTTGTCGCTTTTAGAGAAGATCTCGTCAAGTACAAAGTGAGCTTTGTTTGCATGACCTTTAGAAAACATAAAAACAAACCTCTCTGCATCTGGAATCCAACAGCGCATTGCCAGGACACATCTCTGATGTGTTGTATAACATCCGCTGGAATATCAGAGCCGTCGCCATAGTATGAATGTGTTGGCATTCTGGTGTAGGGGCCGCCTAATTTGCCCCATCGAGGATGGCACGTCCAGACAGTTGCATGTTTTCTAATAGCATGATTAAACCAGAGTGATTCACCTGAAATAGAAAGATGTTTCAACCTTACTCTTGAATCTAAGTAAGTTACCAGGTTGATTAGTCAGTTCTTTATTGTCAAATTTACTCAGGCATACAGTTCATCTGCCATATTTAGCCACAGTCCCAGCGCAAATTTTCTACTCACCAAAGGTGCAACATTTCAGCAGTCAGAATATCATATTTTGGCAATGTATAAAATTGTCAACTTTATTTGTTTAGTTAGATATTTATTTAAAATATTACCAGTTACTGGATGTTTGATAGTCGCTGGCTTTATGTTCCAGTAAGATAAAGATTCATCGGCTTCCCAGCGGAATCCATCACACCTGGAAGACAAAATACTTTCCACCTCCGCCCTGTTATCCGTTTGGAACACCTATGAAATCAGATCATACCTTCGTTAAAGTTAGTAAAATTATTGAGATTTTCCAAAATGAAGGTGGTATGCATTGGTGAGTCCAAGGGAGGGTGCACCCATTGTGGAACAATCTTTTTCTTTTTTCAATTTCATAGTTTTATTTCTGCTCCGATTTGAAGCATTCTTGAACCAGTGAAATTAAGGCTGATCGTGTCGATCTGGATGCAAGTGGATGCTTGAGTCCCACGACTCATTTGTCCTTAAGTGGCTTTGCAGTAGGTTTACCTGGTGGATCTGGTCTAAGATCCCTACTACTCAAAGCTAAATCAGTACTCCCCAAAAGAGTGCAAAAAGGCCATTATTTGACTCTGGTGATTGTATTACTGTTAATGGAGGTGTTCCATGTTGATGTCATATCTAGCAATGATCCAGCAGGGAAGTATAAAAGGTGGATTTTCCCATTCTGAATCAGGGTTGGATCAACCTCTCCTGCCCCTCACCAGAGTAGGACCACTTATAGTTACTAAAAATAGAATGGGGTCTTGCAGACAGGCTAAGCCTACCCCAAGGTCAGGGAATGCAGTCAGGGAAATTTTAAATTTCTAAGGGTCAGCAGCACCAACTTGTCATTAATTAAGTAAAGTGAACATATTCACGCCTGAAAACAGGCAGTGGACATGGATGTTAACTTTGGACAATAATTTCCAGTCCATTACCCTTTTCCCTTCCTCTCACCTAAAATTTTTGAATGATAAGAGATTTCTAAAGTATTTCCCTTCAGTACATTTTTAAAACTTTACTATTAAGCTGAAAAAAAAAGGTTTTCTTATTTTCATCTTACTTCTGGCCATGTTCTGTTGAAACCAATTTTCTTGTGCCTCCAGTTGTAATGATACTTGCAGCCTCTTTTGGAAAACTCTTCCACAACAGTCTGGTCGAGTTTCGGCAGAATTTCTCTCACATCTGCAAGTACACTTTCACCTCCACATCCTTCTGCTGCAGGTGTTTCACAATAAAACAGCACCTGTACAGAACAGAACATACATAGAACAAACAAGAGTCTGAGACTCACTTTTATTGCAAGTTGGTAAGACCTAAATTTTATGCACATAATTTTGAAATCTCTTGTTAATCGAGATTTCCAACCGCAATAGAAAATTCACAAGAAATGGAAGGAATGAAACATTTAAGGAAGTTTAACTACTAAGTGTCGAAGTAAGATGTCCTTTCTCTGATAACATGCTCAAGTAAAATTGTGCAATTGACCCGAAACTATGTTCTGCCAGAAGGTCTGTCAGCACCATAGAACACATTTTATTGCTTGGTTACCAGTTTTAACTTTAAATAGTGCAACCATTCTATTCTCTGGTGCCAATAGACCTGAGGGCACCACAGAAAATCGTTCTGATTCTGATGCTAATGCGGATCAACATTGTTCACATCCTTAGTGAAAAGATTCATACATTTTAGTGTCCATTGAATCAGCTGGTGTTTTGTCACATCTAAGACATACCATGAACATTTTGCGATTCTTTTTTTTAAATACCTGCACGTACCAATTTGGGCCATTTGGGAAGGTAGGCCATTTCATTGTGCAGACAGATATTGTATTCCGGTGGTTCGTCACTCGCCGTGTAAATGTTTCCAGACTTCCCGACCTAAAGATAACAGATGTAATAAAGCTACAATTTAAAGGTTTTTCTTTAATTTTCAAACTTCCAGTTTATTTTTCATACACAATTTTACGTTGTGAAAAAAATCAGAAGACCTTGTCTCGTTTGGCGGCTCCTCCAATGTATCCCAGAGGTAGATAGCTTCCAAGTCCACTGTGGAATGCTGAGAAGTCTTCAGGTCCATAAAGTGGAAATCCTCGATATAAAATGGCTCCATATTTCAGGAGATATGGTTCCACGTTGTCACGTACAGCATGTGTACATTCTGTGCCTGTCGCTTTGGAATTAATTCCGACTTCCGACGCTTGAACGGTGATTGGAAATGTTTTTCTCGGGCCTGAAAGCAAATTATTGATAGTTTAGTGATGCAGTTTGAATTCTGCGGTCAGCGACGCTCTAGAAATGTATGTTCGATTACGATCAAGGTTTTTGCAAAAAAAAAACCACAAAATTTGACATAAATTTGTGTTACATCAAGGGGTTTTAAAAAGTTTCAGCAAAGAGTAAAATTGCCTCCAGTTTGAATGGAACTCCACTAGCGGATCCAGGGGAGGGGGCCCGGGGACCCGGCCCCCCCCCGACCCCCAGATTTGGAGGCCCCAGTATACAGTTTAAGAGCTAAACTATGAGTTTTAGGGCCCTAAATTTAGGGTGAATGCATATTTGACAGTTAAAAATGCAACAGCTTCTGGGGCCTGGTTAGCATAGTTGGATAAGCGCCAGACTTCTATATCACCGATGATCAGTTTTGAGTTCAATTCCTACTGGAGGAAATTATATTTACCGCCCGCATCCGAAGGATGAGGGAAGGTAATAGTTTCAGTTTGTTTGTCAGTCCACAGGGGGGAGAGGGTACCCTGGCCAGGTTTGGATGGGGGGTATCCAAGCCAGGTCTGGCGGGGGGGTTCCCCAGCCAGGTCCAGATTGGGGGGGTAACCCTAGCCAGGTCAAGAGGGGAGGGTACCCCAGCCAGGTCCAGACAGGGGGCACTCCAGCCAGGTCCAGCCGCTCCATCCCAGCCCCCCCCCCCCGGGATAGAAAAGCAAACGGCGGGCGGTATGCCTCTTGCGTTCACGCAGGAGGTCTTTCTTGTTTTGCTGAAACTTTTTGAAACCCTTCGATGTCACTTTTTTTACAAAAATTTTTGATAGTGTTTTTTTTTTTTTTGCGAAAACCTCGAATAACAAAATTGTCTTTTGCAAACTATGATAAAATAATAATCTGCCAGAATTTGGTAGAAATCTCGTCATGAGTTGGTAACATTATCAACATTTTTTAAAAGCGCTCATTTAAAGACTGATCGGTACGAACCTGATAAATACTGAGGGAAAGTTGGGGAATCGCTTCCCGCCAAATGTGGTCTGTTGCGAAGTTTCACGTAGTGCCTCACAAACTGACGACAAACGGACGTCTTAAATGCCATTATGAAGGCTTTTTCTGATAGATCAACTTCTCTCAACTTGTAAACATTTTGGAATAGTGGGCTTGAGATAAAGTTCAAAGTAAGTTTTGTAGCCTACATTCTGCAATGTTTTGCGTTCTAATAAATGTCAAAAAATCGAACTATCCAATAATTTAAGATGCTGTCCCATAATTTGAGATATTATAAGAAAAGACAGTTTGCAGTAAATATAACTTTATTTTTTACATGAATGAAAAACTATGGAAAATTGTGTACAAAATATTTTACAGTTTGTGGTAAAGGAAAATGTTTCATAATTTCTCATTGAAAAAAAACCCAATGAAATCATCCTTTCCATCCAGACTCTTGCTTCCATCACTTAATCCGTTCACGCACTGGGATTTCATTTCTCATCTTGTAACAAAGCAGCTAACAGTTTGCGCTTTCCTGTGAAACTAAGTCTTGAATGCTGAACAAATTGATTTTCAAGTATCATAGCATCCCCTGCAAAATAAATAAGTGATTCTGTTAGTGCAAAAGTTATGGACGTAAATATTGAGGAAAGCAAGACAGCATTATATAATTAAAGTGCACCAAAAGAAAGTTTTACAAAAGATACAATTACCTCTCTGCATCTGGAATCCAACAGCGCATTGCCAGGACACATCTCTGATGTGTTGTATAACATCTGCTGGGATATCAGAGCCGTCCCCATAGTATGAATGTGTTGGCATTTTGTTGTAAGGTATGTCTAGCGGTTCAAATGTGGGGTGACACTTCCAGTAACTTCCATGTTTCCTAGTTGCATGGTTAAACCACAAGGTCTCACCTAAAAAGATATCTTTCATTCAGTTTTCCTGATGAATGGAAAGCTAATTGATTGTGACAAATATGTGCTACATATGTAGCAGAGGTAGGATGCCAGGATTCAATCAGGAGACCTCCCATACAGTAAGCAGACGTGCTATCCGCTCGGCCACTGCGACCGGCTTGCCCTTGGTCCAAGTTAAGCACAGACACAAATACTACTTTAATAAAGCTGGAATCTATAACTTTACCAGTGGCGGATCCAGTATTTCCCAGAAGGGGTGCTAACCCCGGGGGGGGGGAACCTATTATTTGACAATTTTTTCCCGAAACAATGCATGACAATGAACAAATTTTGGCCAAGGGAGGTGAGCCCCATAGATCCGTCAATGTTTACAATACAAAAACTTGATATTTTGTGCAGTAGCTAGAAGAGATTACTACCTGTGATTGGATGTTTCAAGGTTGCTGGTCGCGTGTTCCACACTGCGCATGAACCATCATCTTCCCATCTGAACCCATCTGCGTTCTTTGTCAGATATTCTTCTGCTACTGATTTGTCTTCAGTGACGAATACCTGTGTTAGTAAAAGGGGAACGTTTCATCGACATCAATTTTTCTTGATTTCTTTTTTTGTGAATTATGACAAAATGAAGGGTTGGCCCTCCTCAGGGGGTTGACACCCCATGCGTAATCCTAGTTCGGCCACTGCAAATTGATAAATTTAAAATCGAACAAAAATCTGCAGCCTACACAGAAATTCCCGACTGAAAAGGCCGCACTATAATCGCACGTACCTCTTGCCAGGACTTGTAGTGACCTGTGTTCTTATCGCACCAATTGTAATTGTATCGCACTCCGAGTTTGACGAATTTGTCAACAACATCTTTGTCCAGTTTGGCCAAAATTTCTCTGACATCTGATATGGCACTTTCTCCCCCACAACCAGGATCAGCAGGATGATCACAGTAAAACAGAATCTGCAATAGGATAACAAATACGTCCCATTGGAAATAATAATGGACATGGCTCAATATATCACATTCAAATAGTATACAGTATATTCTGTTCCAGAAATGTTATCAAAAATGCATAAATGTGTCGATGAATGTGGCTTTGATTATTTAACATTCTGTTGAATTTATCCTGGAGTACGCAAATTTTTCAGTAAAAAGCAATTTTTTATCAGCATTGTAGAATTAACCGAAGGGCCTAATATAACTGATAAGAATGCTGAACAAGAAGTTGGAAATGTAATACGCACTAATCTTGGCCAGTATGGCATGTAGGCCATTTCATTATGAAGATCCATAGAGACCCTGGGAGGCTCATCACTGGCTGTGTACACTCCACTGGTTTTCCCTACCTGAATTCAATATATAGAATGAAAATGAAACATTTCTGTGATGTGATTGTAAAAGGATTCGTGCGCAGAAGGAGACACAGATGTGATTATCACTTCATCTTATTACAAATAAAATCATCACGTCATTTGATGTGCGGTTTCTTCTTTTTTTGTAAAATGTGCATGGTACCTGTTGTCTTGGAGCCGCTCCGCCAACATAATCCATGGCCTTGAATTTTCCAAGACCACTGTAAAAAGCTGCGAAATCTTCGGCTCCATTCAGGGGGAAACCTCTGTACAGTATGGCACCATATCTGAGCAGAGTAGTCTCGAAGTTTTCTTTACAAGCTGCAGCACATTCTGCAGCCGTTGCTTTGGCCGTAACGCCTACATCACTGGCTTTGACTGTAAATGGTAGAGTTGGCCTTGGTCCCGCAAGAAGTTCAGGACAGTGAGGACTGTTACTGCCCGGCAAGTAAGGTCTTCCCCTCAATTGTGCAACAGTTCTCACGCATTGCCGAAGCACCGAATATCCAGCTAAGAAACTACTTTTTAACATTCTCGAATGTGAAAGTAAAAAAACTCCTGATCTTTCCTGTTCGAGGTTCAATGCAGTACTGCGTAGTGTACTTGGAAAACACGTCCTTTATTTCAACTGTGTATCGCTGAAAAACAATGTGTAACTGCACAGCCTATCTCTCTATCATGAGGAGAATTGTCTCTCTATCACAAGGCTGAAGGAGTATTGTGAACCTCCTCATTCCCCACTTCTACTCAATCATATATCAGGGAAGGCTTATTTTTAGATATTTTGCTCCACTTTTGACTAGTTTCAGGCGGCTGCTCCCGGACACGACAAGAACAACCAACGCGGTCAACGAAGCTTTGTACAATGAACAAAGGCCTATTTTTTAAAATTTTACACCTCAGAATAAAATTATTCCCTCAGATAGGCTTTTTTTGAAATTTCTCTTCAATAATCTGATCCTAAAATTTTCCTATTTACTTTGCCTGCTTCTCAAATCTAGGTCATTGGATATAGATCTATTATTTTTTATCTGATTCAGTCCAAAGATAACGATTTCAAAGGTTCATCACAACGTGTTATTTTGTCCTTGTTTTCGTGTTACATGGCACGTCAGCCAAATAATTTACACAAGAGCCAGAACAGACAAAATAGTATTTTCTTTGCGCGGTCATACTTAGGCTTTAACCCTTTCACTACTGACCAGTTTGCATATTTTTCCAATGCAAAACTGATAAAATGAGTGTGTTTACTTAAA